>NTHP01000728.1:148043-162728 GCA_003416845.1 Oplegnathus fasciatus
TGTTAATTATGAAGATGGAGCCGGGAGACGGTTAGCTTGGCATGAAGACGTCTCCTGGCTCTAGTTCCATATTCACATAAGAGTGCTGTCGATTTTCTCATCAAACTCTCAATAAGAAAATTGATAAGCGTATTTTCTCGATAGCATTTTTATTGAATTTGAATCCAGTGTCAGATCCTTTTGGAGCCCCTTTTTTTAGCTTTCACCAATTTTAAATAACACAAGTTATAACCAACCTAATATTTAAAGATATAATCTCGAAGATTTTCATTTAAATAAACGTCTGTTAAGTCACTATCTATCGCCGAATGAGGCAACACCATGGTGACTGAGCCTGTGGCCCGCTGATGAAAGCCTGCAGCATTTGCAGTATTACGACCCGGGTGCTTTTAACAAGGCTTTTAACGCAACAGACTCGCTCTTCAGCTCACCTGTGTGTGAAGCGGCGTGCTGTTTTTTCTGATCTCTGCTGGTGTTGTGAGTAAACGGTTATTATGGCCGAACAAACAAAGGAAAGGTCGATGACTGCAGACGATGAGACTGAAACTGAAGTGAGGTCCATACACACACCTGCAATTACCGATTATCGCCATAGGTGCCGCGAAAGACAACAAAATGAAAATCTTTGAGATTATAACGTTAAGAACTAAAACAGTTGGCACTACAGGTTGATATTTAAAGAGCTAAACCTCAAGTTTTGCCAGAAAGTATTTTCTATTTAGCTAAATGACTACCTGAACATTTTGTACAGTGTTCTTTGTTAATAAAAAAACTGAGATTAAAGACTCAATAAGAGATTTGTTAGCGAAGAGATTTCAAGCTAACTCGAGTTCAGATCCAACCAGACCAAACCAAACAGCATCCCGAACTGCAGCAGCTGTTTAGAGGTACGATCCTGTGATTTGAAAGTACTGTTTTAGACCGAAACAGCCTTTGGTAGTGTGTTTTCGTAAAGAAGGCTGGAGACGCGACACTGCGTTAACATAGCTGTTGCGGACTGACAGTGGCAGCCCCGTCAGAATCAGTTTGTCTTCACAGATAAACGTGATCCTGTCTTATAATTGTACGTATCAGCAGGTTAATGCTTTGTGGAGCGACTTTAGCCAGATGACATGAAATCTTGCCGAACCGCTGGCTTTTAGAGCAGATGGAGAATCTGTGGCTTCAGGGTTTTATGTCGAATTACGTGTTCACGTAAGTCCACATGCCTTGTCCTGCCCTCTAACCACTGTGCAAAAAATAAGCAGAGAATAACCTGACAAAGCCGGCAGATGTTCATCAGCGTGAGCCCTGTGTGAGATTAGAAAGGGATAGAAACCATTTCTGATCTGTCGCAGATGAACTTCGGTCTCTGTAACTGGGCTGGACTCTGAGCTTCTCCAAGTCCCGTATTCTTATCCAGTCCCACTGCAGCTCCAGCAGTGGAGACAGGATTTAAACGTTGTTAGAAGGGTCCAATTTAAAACTAAATCAGCATTTATAAAGCTGGAAATTTATATGTGTTTGCTAGCAATGATTACAGGCTGGTCAGAAGTAGAAGTACAGTATGTGTTGAAATGTGTGTATATAAGAGTGTTTAACAGGATAAAAATGTCTATTTGATTATATGTATAGCTCTATTAAAAGGTTTAGAGTAAAAAAGAAATTCTATGAAGGTTGATTTATAGTTGCCAGAGCTGACCTGAGGACCAACGCAGCGGTCTCATTCGCCCCATCATCCTGCAGAGGATGCCTTAAATAGCTCACTGTTCCCTTCCTCCACTACCTGCACCACTGTCGGTTGTATAGCTCGATAGAGAAAAAGAGCTTGTGTTTTATCTCAAAGTAGATTCCTTCAGAGCACACCTCACGTGTGGTTTGATATGTGCTCGACAGTAACCCTACGTCTGGAAATAATAGATCGTTTTAGAACAAGTTCACCCGTATTTGGTTTCATATCACACTCTGCAGCTTCATGTAGGTGCAGCTTTTGAGGAGACAAATGAAACATACACAAGCTCTGTGTTCTGTGAACATTAGCCGTACGGAGGCTGGCACGGGACAATGCTGCTATAATCCTGTTCCTGTTTGAACATGTAACTTATTTTAAAACAAACAGCGACGTGTCGGAGGGGGTAGAAAAGCACAGTATTTTTAAAGATTTGTATAGAGTTCTATGAAATTTTATAGAGGTTATCTGAACAAAAGCTGTTCAACACTGACGCGTGGATTGCCAAAAACAGAAATACTATATAGATAAAAACGTGGATATTATTAGACTTATGGGTTATGTAAGAAGCAATATTTATTCTGAATGAATCTCCTTGGTTGTGTTTTATTTTCCCATTTTAAAGTTTAAAACATATCATGATGCGATCACTTGTCAGTGTTTTAATGAAGTGTTGCCTAAAGTAGATACACGCTCTACTGCAGTAGTAAGATATTTTGGCCAATCGAGTGACCACAAAACCCAGGTATCTTCTGACGACCACCATCTGCCTGACTAGACTTCTCTCATCTTCTGAAACCCCTGAGTCTAGAGTGTGTGTATAAAAAGAGCAAAAAAAAAATCTGTAAATTAAAAAAAATATATATCCGCAGGCCATCTTGGTAGGAAACTATATGAAACCTATATATATGTATACATGCATAAATCCACCAAAAAGATTAGTGGTGGCTGTTGATTCCTTTATGTGGATCAACAGGTCACTAAGCAGTTTTCTCTGTGGAAATGTAGAGCTGAGTAGATGTAGTAGGAATCTTTAAAGAGCATCACCAGGCCATGTTTAGGACAGGCATGGCTCACTAACCCACTTCCACTCCCCTTCGAAACACTGCTCCCACCTTTATCATCGTCCAACATTTGGGTAACTGTTTCTTTTTTCTTTCTTTCTTAATTAATTAATTTATTTTTTTCATTAATAGATTTTATTCTTTGATTAAGTCTTCATAGAGGCTAAGATGTTTTCGGTAATTTGTGCAAAGACTTGTGTTCATGTTTTCTATGTTGCTGTAATTTTGTGCTACTAAATCATCATAGAGTCAACTAATTACTGAAATGAAAAGAGAGAGAAATTTCCTGTAACTGCACTCTTCCTTCCCCCTGCCCCCTCAAATCCTCAAGACTTCTTGTATGGCAACCAAAATTCACTGTAAGAAATAAATATAATATTGCACTAGCGTTGTATCCCTCTCAGTCTGTACAGTACAGGCCTGCTGTAGCTGCCTGTGTGGGTCAGCATGTTTACACAGGATGAAGATCGCTCATCACACTCATCACTCACAGATTCAGGTCGTCGGGAAGCAACCAGGAGAATCTGAGTGAAGGGTTTAATTTGGGTTTTTATTGTGCCAATTTATATTCTATGTGCTTTTTGCCATCTTATGATTATGTTAAACACATGGAGCTTCAGCCACCGGAATAATTATAGACTCCAAAAGTATTTTTTCAAAAAACAAATCAATAAAGTAATAATTCTATTTACTTATTTGTGAAAGAGCGTGTATGCTGAGCCAACGTGCTCTGTATAAATAAAGGTTGAAGAAAAAAAGAAATAAAAAATGAATTTTAAAAATGAATTTCCAAATTTTAAAGTTAGTTTAGATTTGACTTGTTTTTTTCCCCATTTATTTATGTCTTTCTATCATATTTAACCTCACAGTTCATTTGTCTCCTTTAATATTTAATTTAAAGATGTGTTAGCGGTGAGCCTCCTCTGATTGGCCAGCTGTTAGTGTTGGCAGGAGTCTGGCCAGCTCCTGTTGCTGCTCTGTGAGTTGGACTTTGTTCAGTTGTCAGGCGGCTCATTGCTCACGTCTTGAAATAAACAGCGCTTCTTTAATTTAAAGCATTCAAGGAAACAGAATTATTAATTGTGACTTTTCATCACATTTTCATTATGATTTTTTTTTTACTTTGAGTTTTATAAAGCATCATTAAATGCAAATTAAATGAATCCATTTATAAAAGAATGTATCAGTTAATTGAATACAGTTACAACACGGTAAAAGTCAATCAACAGACCTCACTGCAAACAGCCACTGAAGCGACTTCTTCTGGAGAAAATATGACATTCACCTCCATTTAATTGGGGCCCCAGAGACAGAAATCTCAAAACTGAAACGATCCCCATCACTCCATGAATGATCTCTGTGAATCCCTACATCACCAGAAACAACTGCCTGATGCCACATTAAATAATCCATATGATATGAGACAACGAAGCAGTAACCAACGGTCTTTGAAGAGAAAACATTCCCTGAACTTGGAACTGTGTTTATCGTCTGCGCTTCATCAGTGCTGCATCTGGAGTATTGTATATGAAACACGTGAGACAACATCCAGCAAAACTAGTGTGTTCTTTCTTTCTAATTCAAATTTACATCCAGTACAAGTTTATTTAAAATAAACAAACACAATCACACACAAGAAGAGTGACTCTGTTTTAAAATGCTTTAAAAAAGGATCTTTTATTTCCAAGTTAATAATCTCTGCGTTCTGTTTATCAGCTGAACCCGTAGCACACACTAACTCTGAGTATGTTTTGAACGTGTTCACACTGTCAGTATGTCGGCCAAAAAACACTTCCTCGGTTTTTTTGAGTGTGTGTTTTTTTTGTGTTTTTTTACACTATTGTCCCACAATGCATTGCTCAAAGAAAATGGAGGATCTGCTGACTGATTGTGGATAGTAGTGAAGCAGCTCCAGGAACACCTCTGTGTGAGATTTTGGGGGAAAACACTTTGATGTCTCTTTGTGGAGTCGGTGTAAGTTTAAAGTGCAGTTTGATTGATGTCAGGCGCGTGTATTGTATCATTTCCTGTCAGTAAAACAGTCAACTATGTTGATTTCTTCTATAATAACTGAAAAACAGTATACCATAAAGATTAGTATATGTTGCATACTGTGTACAGTTAATGTGTAGTGTGGATCAGAGCTAAAGACTGCAGCCAGATACAGCTCAGAAAACACTTGTTATTAAGTACACCTGGCTGAAACTAATGCAGTCTAATGCAACAGTCCTGCAATCAGTCCTGCATCATGGAGGTTATAATGTTTGTGTTGAAACTGCTTTAGAGACGTGTTGATTCAACTGTAGGATCACTTTGGGGGGATGTAGTTTGTGGTGCTGTTGAGTTGTATTGAGTTACACAGAGGGGTGTTTAATAAGGTGTGTGTATGATCACTGTGAGATATAAGCAGGGAGATTCTGGGTTACATGAGGTCAAAAGTTGTCTGTATTTGTTATTGCAGCTCGAGAGAGGAAACAGGTGTAAGCCACTCTCACCTGTGTGACCCTACTCTGACAGGTATCTGTGTGTGAACAGTGGAGCCTGACCGATATGACTGATATCTGCTCATCACAGATAAGATATCAGCGCTGGCTTATAAGTCAGCTGATGAGTAACAGGACATTTCAGAATAGAAATGTCCAGCGTCTCCATTACATAGTTTGTCCACCAGAGAGCACTGACAAGTTTCTTTTTCACTGTAAAATGTCCTGCTCAGCACTTATCTTGGTCACAATTCTTTTATAAAGAAAATTTAAGGTTAGAAAAATGTTTATTTAAAAAAACAAATATTGCAGATAGATCCTTTTTAAATGCTTAAATATCGATAACAGCCTCAGAAATCCAGAATCAGTCAGACTGCCACACTCAGTAGTTAAATTGTTTCTCCTCTGTGATGAATATTACTTCTGTGAACATCATTTTTTGGGTTTGGGATTATTTACCAGACATGAGTCAGGACGAGGACCTGCTGCTGAGACAGATGTTTCAGGAGAGGAGGCATCAAACTCATCATCATCATCACCATCATCATCATCACCATCATTATCGTCTTCATGAAGTCCGCCTCACCGAAGCAGCTCTTCACTGTGGTGAGACATTTTCCCAGCTCTCCTTTTTGATCTCTGCACGTAATGAACTGAGTATGACATGCGAGTCCATTGAGCCAATCAGTAACAAGATGACATCATCACAAGTTTCTTCACAAATCAGCTCATCCTGACCTTTTTACTTTTATTCTCATTTAAGTAAAGAAGCAATACCTCAGCATAAAATACTCCAGTACAAGTAAAAGCACTGCATTCAAAATCTTGAGTATAAGTACAAAAGTATTATCAGCACATTGTACTCAAAGTATCAAAAGTAAAAGTACTCTTTATTGGGCAGAATGGCTCCTTTCAGTGTTATTATTTATTGGTTGTAAGCTGTACGTTGCTGCTGTAGTTGGTTTGTGAATTGCAGTAGTGCAAAATAACCAAGTACAATTACTCAAGTACTGTACTTCAGTATTATATTGAGGTTGTTGTATACTTTGCTTGAATATTTCCATTTTATGCTACATCTGAGGGAAATGCCTTTTAAGTCCACTACATTTATTCAACAGCTACAACATTAAAGTATCACTATCATGTCAATGCATCAGAAATAATAATATGATAATATAACGCTGACGGGGGCCATTCTACATAATGAGTACTTTTTCTTTTGATACTTTAAGTACATTTTGTTGCTAATATTTCTGTACTTTTACTCAAATGAAATTTTGAATGCAGGACTTGTAATGGAGTATTATGACAGAGTGGTGGGACTATTTTTACTTAAGCTCATAATCTGAATACTTCCTCCACCACCACTGGTAAATCGTGATCAGCAAAATAATTATAGCATTCAAATAAATGGAGTATAAATATACCAGTACAACAAGAAGGAAATACTCAGCTATTCTATATTTTCATTATTGTCAACAAATCCCATGAAAAGACTTCCCTCCCGTCTGTGGCTCTCAGCTCCAAGCTCATTGGTTCCTATTGAAGACGTAAACACCGTAAATGCCTCACAAATATAGTTTCATCTTTAAATTATCAGTAATTTCCAACAACAGCTGCTCACTGTAGTTACAAAACGTTACTAAAAAGGAGGAAATAGTGCATTTGTTGCTTTTGTTCTTTTCATGGTATTTGTTGACGATGAGAAGTATCGAACAACTCCAGACTCCACATCTTTTAAGTACAGTACATGAGTAAATGTAGTTACTTTCCATCACTGCACTTCTGAAATGCAGTGGTGGAAGTAATCAAATCCTTTACTTCAGTAAAAGTACTCACCCAGGAGGCCCAGTTTAACATGTATCTTATTATTGTGTTACTAGTACTGATGCATCAGCATATAATCCTGTAGCTGGTCAAAGTGGAGCTGATTTAAACTGCTTTATGTAGTGTTGGGAAGTTTACAGTACATCATAATGCTAAATGTATGTGTTTAATGTAAAATCTTAATCTGCAAAGGAACGAGTATACCTGTGAAATAAATGGAGTAAAAAGTACAATCATTTATTCTTAAATGTAGTGGAGTATAAGTATAAAGTGGAAATATTCAAAGAGTAGTACATGTAGTAAAGTACTTACTTCCCACCACCAGTCATTCCTTCGTGTTTCAAAGAAATGTAAAAAGTGAAACGTTAGTTTCAAATGTTCAACGTGTCGTTGTGGCGCCCTCACTTGACCAATTATTTTAATTTGGTTGTCACATTTGTTTTAATTTCCAATTTTTTTTTGTGATTTCTTGAAAAAAAGTATATGTTAAAGTCAGTTATTGAGCTTGAAGGTTAATTTCTGACATGAAATCTTGGTTTGACAAAAAGAAATGTCAACACAAGAGCAACTCCAACAAAAGACAATTATGTTGTCGAACAGCTTGAGGACATTAAAATAACGCACCCCACACAGACGTATCATTCATAGTTTATTTATTGAAACTAAAAAAAAAGAGAACAAGCAGGTAATGATGTGACTCAAGCAAACAGAGGTACAGATAAAAATAATGCATTTGAAAAGGTCACTTTTTTTTATTATAAAACCCCAAAGATGATTTTAATGAAAGCCCTCACACGCACATACCTGTTTAAGCTACACTACTGCGATCCACAGACGAGCAAACCTGCCGTCTGTTGGAAATAATTAGTGTTTGGAGAATAAACCAAAGCCTCTTTCCTTAACAACAGCCTGCTACACATTTCTACAGGCCGTCTTTACTGCTGATAAATCACACTTATTTTAAAAGGTCACTCACTCTGAGGTCAGCACACACTGTTTGGTCATGATGAGGGATGTTAGCTGTGCTCCAGAGCAGTCGTCACCACGCCTCACGTGTGCGTATCAACACATTATGACACAAAATACCCCGAGCATCCACGGCAGCAAGACGCAAATACACAAGTCTTGTCCACATCCAAAGAAAACCACAGTGACGGGAAACAAAAATATGTTTTCAAATCTATTATTTCTCAAAGCATCATAAATCATGATCTCTCTGTACATGATTCTAAGCATGATATCAACAATTAACCAGTATAACGTATGAAGATGATTAAAATAATACTATGAGCTGTAGTGTTTTTGTTTAGCTTGTGATTTGCCACAGAGGTGAAGTCTTTGACATTATGGCCTCGTCATTCTGTTTAAACACCAATAAAGGAGGAAACCTGATTATTGATCATTTATAAATCAACCCTACGACTGATGCAAGTGTTCAGAAAAAGAACGTATTCGTACAACATGAAGCTCCAACTGAAGCTTGGTTTCCCTTCAAGAATCGACAAGTGCAGCTTCAATCAGGAGGGGAATTTAAACTCCTGTGCAACACAGCGAACGTTACGCAGACAGACCAAGAAGCAAAGGGGTTTATCAGCTTTTTGGTCCACACTCGATGTACTGGACAGTATATAGCCATCAATATACATTATAATCCAAAGTGGAGGGTTGTTTTCCACTTGAAACTGCTCCTGCTTACATTAAGGTTGAGCTACTAAGCAGTGAGCACCCTGAGCCCCGTGCACAAGACTCATTTGAGACATTTCAGGCTCATTGTGGTCATTACTCTGGTCTTTGGTGAGACTAAAATTCCTCTCCAGCATGTGTGAAGAAGCAACAATAACCAATCAACACCTTGTGAAGCTGAATACTGTATCTGGGGAAAAAAAAGCTTCAAAATGCAGCTCCTGGCTGTGATGCAGGAGGTGAAGGCCCTGAGCATCCACACTGCATTTTGTAGCTTCAACTACTACAAAGCTTTGTGCCTTCTTAAGCCCAGATAATGAGTTTTATATATTCTCTTGGTATTGAGTCATTCTAACTCACCCTCCTTGTCTTCTGCTGCAGAGAAACAAAGTGAATTTGGAACAGGAGGAGGAAGGATGGAAAAAGGAGCGAAAGAAAGCCAGCTAGGAGACCTGAGGATGTCTCGCATGTGTCGAAGCAGTAAGATGAGGTGGAGAGAGAAAAGACCAAAGTGTGAAAAAGGGGATTTGAAATCGTCTCCTTCCTCTTTTTTTGCACAAGGACGGGGACACGGGTCATCTTGGCGGGGCGTCATCATTGCCGAACCTCCACGTAGTTGGCCGGGAAAAGGCCGTAGGCGCCTCTGCACACCCCTCGCCACCAGCCCTCGTCGATCATCTCGATGTTGGTGATGATGTCATCAGGGTCGAAGGATATCTCGTCGTCGCCGGCTGAAACGGGAAAAGACAGATGATGACGGAGCACCAGGTATTGGTAGAGCGGAAACAATTAGTCAAAAAAATTAATTGGCCACAACCATTTCAGTCGTTTATCAAGCTGAAATAACCAAAATCCAGCATCTCAAATGTGAACATTTGCTGTATTGTGCCATTTTGAAAGTGATGTTCAATGTTAAGGTCTGACATTGCAGTCATGGCTTTTCTGTTAAATTGCCATCAGATTATTGTAAGGGGGTGCATGTTTGAAAGGAGCTGCTGTTTGTCCTCGGCCACACCAGAAAGAGAGAGTGAAATTAATTTGCATCAATTTTGCTGTTTGGCTGCCAAGACGATTCTGGCGATTCCACATCGATTTCGGTTGAAAATGTCTCTGTTATAAAAGCTGGTGTGACCGAGCCCTTCCATTCTGTCCCAGGTGCAGCTCCACAGTTTTCAGTCTCACCTGCTTGGTAGTCGTACAGGGCCACCGCCGTCACCCCGAGGTCCTCGCTGTACTCGTACTGCTGGCCGTCTGCAAGAGAACGATGGTTTGTTAGCAAGTAAAGAGACAACAGAGCGACTCTGGTAGGAGCTACAGGAAGCCTACAAAGGTACGTATATATGAAGTCATTCATCTCACGGGCATACTCAATTAGCTTTTTTTCCTTAAATTTTGTGTCTTGTATTTTACTACTTGGAGTATTCAAACTGTGAGTGCTGCTGATATGTGTTGTTGTGTGTATGTTCACTCAGCTGCCAGTTAGGATGTATTGCAAGACTGTTGTATTAGACTGCATTCGTTTTAGCTAGGCATACTAAATATGTACTTAAACTGGCAACTGAGTATATGTTTTAATATTCTAATGAACTGCCAGCTGGACTAAAGACAATTTTCCACCTTCATGGACAATAAAGTTGTACTCTGTTCTATTCTGAAGTCTGTCACTCATGCTTTTCTGTAAAAGGTTGACAAGGAGACTTTTCACAGCTTTATCCTCAAACATGTGGCGTCTCTGGTCTTATGGTAATAAGTGTACAGCTGAAATGATGAAGTGACTGAAAAAAAACTTAAGAATTTTGATAAGTCGTTAATCCTAATAAGTTATGTATCAAGCAAGAATGCCAAATGTTTGCTTGTTTCCATATGACAACCAGGTAAAAGTGAGGGGGGGGGTCAGCTACAACACAAATGAAACAAGAGCTTCACCTCCTGCTGCAGTGTCGTCGGGGGTCTGGTAGAGGTCCTGGTCCTCCTGCTGTGCTTGCTGGTTCGGTGGCTCTGCCTCATACAGCTGCTCTCCATTCTCCTCAGCAGCGTTGTAGGACAGTTCCTCTGTGTTCTAACGAGGCAAATGTAATCTGTTTAAGTGAGTTCTGCTACGTGCAGTTAAACTATTTATTTTCCAAGTTAATCAGTTAACGGCTTCAGTGTATTACTAGCTTACTTCTACTATTGGCAGTAAGAGGTCACTTCAACCCAAAAATCAACAAACCCAGCGGTAAAACAAAAACTCCAGGCTACACTGTGCACCTTTCTAGACAGGCTATATTCTACATTATTAAGATGGACGTGTGTATGAAAAAGCACAGCTTTATTCTTGATGGTTGTGTTGGAGGTTGTTAGCAGATTTACATATTTAGATTTACATAACGAGGTGCATGTCTGAAAGGAGCTGTACTCTACCTATTTAAAGCGCCAGTGACCTCCTCCTCTTTATATAACCAGTTCACCGGCTGCTGCATCTTTTCTTCTATTCTTCCTTTGCAATATTAAAAGAGTCTTACGGAGTAACATTCTCTGTGTCTCTACCTGAAAAGTTGCACTTTGTAGCTTTAAGCCCACAGAGATATAATGTAAAAACCACTATGACTCACCTGGTATGTCGGGGCAGCAGCTGGCTGGACTGGTGGAGTCGGGCTAGGAGTGGGACTGGGACTGGGACTGGGACTTGCAGCAGCAGGGACAGGAGAGGGGGCCTTGGCCGTCGCTTCGATTTTACGGCGCGCCTCCTCTTGCTCCTGCTTCTCCTTGGCCTGTCGACGCGCTCGCTCCTCCTCGGCCCTCTTTCTGTCCTCCTCCTCCTTCTGCTTGGCGATGTTCTCGAAGCGGGCCTTGATGCTTCCTGTGCTGCTGCCAGCTGACGAGAGGAAAAACATTGGAGAATGAAGAAATGACGCGATGAGTTCACACACTGCCCAAAGTTCTGGCTCCAACACAGCTGGTGTTGATGAACGCTTACCAGCCTCCACAGGTTTGGTTTTCTGGTAAGACGGGGTCGGCTTCTCCACTTCTTCAAAAGTCCCGGCACTCTGTCAACCAGAGACAAAGATGTCAGACTGAGCTCTCCACACATAACTTAATACACAAAAAGACACACAAACTCTCCTTACCTTATCCATCCGGTCATTCTGGACACCAAATTTTCCTCCAAATCCTTTCGAATAATCTGGTAACAAATGGGAGAAAAGCAAGGATCAGTTTCTACAGTTTTTACATTAATGACTCAACCACAGTCGGCATCATCAGAACTTGTTTTCCAGAGCAGACGTTAAACAACTACGGGGCTATTTAGTTTAATTTAGCCTTCGTTATACTTCACTATGGCAGACAGACACAGATCAGAACCGTCTCCGGTCTGCTAAAGTTCAGGTGAAGCAGACTGTGGTTGGTTTCACTGGAACTGATAAACAGAAGAACTGCTGGGATCAAAGGACGGGCTGATGAGCTCATGCAAACCTGTAGAGAAACAAAAAAAAAAAACTGAATGCAGACAGTGACAGCAGGAGGACTGATAATCTTAACATAAGCAAGACAGTTGGGGTCAAGCAGCCATCTTGGCTCAATCTCTGCATTGATCAGTCTGGTCTCTGTGTGGTCACAGCAGGAGGCCTTGATGAAATGCACTGTGGCCGTACGACATCATGCACAAAATGAACGCATAAGCAAACAAACAGCATCATGGCAGTGCTAGAAACAGCAGGGAGGTGGTCGGGGAGGTGGAGGGCTGAGGTGATATACGGTCAAGGATAAATACTGTTATATAAATGTGTAACTACACACCACATTAAGCTATGAGCACCCTCATAATGTAGTAATGTATGGGTCATGCCACAGCAAGACCTCTACATTTATACATCTAACTTTTGTGCCTGTTTGGTAGGATATTTATATTAAAGCTGCACACTGCATACTGACATCACCTGGCCCAAAATGAAGAGTGCTGGTGATAAAAAATAAATAAAACAATAAAGCAAGGCTAGGACCAGAAATTTGCCACACCTGAGCAGCAGACCCAACACAAACATTTGCTTCACAAGGAAATATAAATATTAACTACTGACTAAAATTATGTTTCCATCCTTCATGTCACTAATAGACGGACAGCCGTTATCACAAACAGCAGCTTAACTGTACAGCTAAATGAATACTCGATTTATCTCATATCAAAAGGCTCACTTCACCCAAATGGCAAAAAAACAACACATTTTCCCATTTTATTATAATAAAATAATAAAATAATTTAACCTTTGCAAGTCTATGACAAGTGGGAAACTATCTGCTGATCAACATGTTATATGATCAAAAACAGAACAGCTACTAAACAGACATGTGGTGAGGCCTTTGGCGTGTTTCCAAGCTCAAGGATGAACTCTGAACCTCGGCTTTTATTGTCTGTTTTATTTGAAATAATGCCAAGAGTGCCAACAAAAACTGACTGTTAGTGTGTGGATTATTTAACTGAGGCACTGTTTCTGGAAGAACATTTTAGTTTTGTAAAATATACATTTACTATGTTCTGGGCAACACAAACAAAATCCCAGTCACCTTACAGTATTGGTGTGGTGGAAGCAAATATCTCAAAACCAAAACCATCTGCATGGCACGATGCCGGCAGAGGTAAGCGAGAAAATATGTTTTTTTTGTAATTTGGGTGAGCTGACACAAAAAATGAGCTTGTCTACATTGTTCGTGTTAATCGGTTGGTGCTGCAGAGGTGGGAGGGTGTGTGACAGTGAGGGGGTTGAGGGGTCGGGATTGTGGGGGTTATTTGACAGAAGGGGTGCGTCTGTCACTTAAAAGAAAACAGCCGTTACTGAGGATGAGGAGGACGGCGTGAAGCATCAAGCCAGGAGCAAGTATTTTTTCTGGAGAAGGGTGGGTAAGGATCAGGAGGGGGTTTTGAAATGGGAGGTGGGGTAGGGTGTTGTGTTCAGGGGAGTTTCTGTGCCTTTCTGGGACTCGTGCTTGGCCAGGCTCTCCTTGTGCTCATAGCCCAGGGCACACTGGTCCTGCCTCTCCACCTCTACCCCATACTGCCCTCCAAACCCACGCTTATAGTCTGCAACATAACACACACACACATATATGGACAAACACCAACACACATTACAAACACACATATATATATAAATAGACAAACATATAGAGACAATGATACACCAGGCAGGCCTTTCAGGATTCATCAACACTCATGCTCAGTGACGTGAAGGAGACACATTATGGTTCTAAAAGAGGAAATTCAAGGAAAAGCCTTTAAGACCTTCATTCTATTTCACTTGGTGTTGATGATAAATTCCTGTGATTAAAATAACTGTCATGGTCTTTCTACACATGATCACGGTCGGTGGTCGAAGCTCGACCATAAACACTGAGCTCCTCCGTCAGCAGGTCTGCCTCCTGGCTTGGTGTGAAACCCCTTTCTGCTCCAGTCAGGTCACTTCCTCTCTCTGCACAACATGAATCTTTGCCTCCTCTGTACCTGGTTTCTATTTCTGGCTCATTTCTTTAACATTTAGCTTCGCGGTGGATATGTGGTCTGTAAAAACAAAGTCGGCTGACACAATGTCTACCACGCTGAAAATGCAGAGTTGTACATATTTTCAGACCACTTCCTAAGTGGGACAAGAGGCTGCATAAATGTGTAAATACACATCACATTAGGCTATGAACTAGAATCTAAACTTGGTATGATGTAATAATTTATGGCTCACGCCACAGGACGACTTCCACATTTTTAAACAAACATCTTGAGCCATTTTTTCCTGCTTGTATTGTATGATATTTACTTGAAACTGTACGGTGCTTGATATCATCTGGGCCAACATGAAGGCTGTGTATTACGGGGAATGGATAGGCAGATACCTTCCTAAGAGGGATGAGAGGCAGGCCGTCAGTGTGTGTGGGGGATATATAGTTACTG
>NTHP01000728.1:163683-184783 GCA_003416845.1 Oplegnathus fasciatus
AAAAAAAAAAGGGTAAAGAAAATAAAATATTTCATTTACAGGTAGCACACAAGTAACTGCATTTGCTGGTGCATTTAACACCGACTGAGAATTTTACTCAAAAACACAAAATGGCGATGTATCTGCTCATATCTGCCCCGGCCGTGCTTCAAAACTCAATCTCAATTTTGGTTTCGAGTCGAGAGTTGAGAGAAGACTTTGTGCAGTGACTGGAGCTTTGGCCATTTGCTGCACAAAAAGACTGTCAAGTTACGAGTTTCAGAAAGCTAGAAAGTTGCAGAATGTCGAAATCTCTCATCTAAAAGAAAAGAAAGGGGATTTTAGTTTTGACCATTTAGACGCTTGACTTAACTTTATTTTACTTCTGCACTTACTTCAGGTTAATTTGAATGACAGCATCAGATAAACGCCTGACATGTAAATCTAAATCTGAGTTGTGGTTTCACTTCCTCTGTCTGAGCCTTTTTTTTTTTTTACCCGCAGATTGAGGAAGTTGTCAACCTTTGAAAGACCACATCCAGAGCCACAATAAAACCACATCAGAGCCGAAGTGCACGGCTGAGGAGGAAGACGCGGTCTACAGTGAAAACACATTGTGTGATAAACTCAAAGCAGACAACTTGTAAAGGCTGAGGTTTGGTGGATACGCTCCCCGTTCAAAGTTCTCGTGTGGCTATCAGGGTTTTTTATGTAGAAAACAGTAACAGCTGATGGAAGATTTTCAACAAAGGAAATATAAAGAAGCACTGAGCAAGCATTCAGATTTCTGAAAACATTCTTTAAAAAATGCCCATATACCATTAGTAGTGAGAAAAAGATAACATTCTTATTTATCATCATCAACATCCACGAGCTACTTCATATAGATTTCTTACAATATCTGATATATTTACAATAGCGATGACAATGACTCGTTTATCAAACCGACATCGAGTAGAGTGTAAAACCTGACAAGCTTGAGCTGAAGATGATTAGCTGAAAACATCAGCTTTGTCTCATATTTGATTTGGCATCATTAGTCTGATAGATGGAAGCATTTGCAGTATGCTTGAACACTGAGGATATGATATTTATTTGGGTGTGGATGTCCCATAAGCAATACCACTGATTGGCTATAAGACGCATCTCCCTGTATCTGTATATGTTTTGGACGGGACCTGCTCAACCACACTGTATGGCTCCTAAAACCCACAGAAACCAAATCAGTACCTTTCTGGGACTCGTGGAGCTGTAGTTTCTCCTGGTGGTCCCATCCCAACGCAGATTTATCCTGTCTGTCCGTCTGCACTCCAAACTTGCCCCCAAAGCCCTTCACGTAGTCTGCAGGAACACAGAAGACACAGAGAGATGCAGATATTAGCACCCAAACATGTTTCTGAAACCTAATTTTGTCCTGTGGTTGAATTACCTGCAGTAGGGGAGATAAAATCATCACTATTGTTATACTGTATCAGTGATATACATGAAAGATTAAAAGGTGTGAATGTGAAAACACATGCAGAGTTGTAAACTTCTAGACTGTAACAGGTGTCTGTCTGGCGTGCGGGAGGTGATGTTTATCAGGATGAATATTTCTAAACAAATATCAGATTATTTCATTGTGCCAGTTGGACTGGAGCAGCTGCATGACGTAGAGATTTATAAACAACAATCATGTGTGCAGTATTCTGACGTATGCCTTCTGCACAGGCTGTTTTGACACTGGTGAATTAAAATGGCTGTTATCAGAGCATGTGACCCAGTTATCACAGCCCGCACCACATATGCAAACCTAGGCAGCGAACACAGGCCGGTGCATTGTGGGGAAATCTCGAGGTCATCTACGCCTTCGATATCAGCCCGTATCTATAAGCTGCCGTTGGCCAACCAGGCAGTAAAGTCTGCGCAGGTGTGTCAGACAAGACGCCACAGGTAAAGCTGCTCTGCTGTGTTGCAACTGAGAGTCCAGACAAGTCAGGACAGACATGAAGGTGTGGCTCATTCAGGCCCTCTGGACACATAAACCTCCTGATAACACATCACCATCACATCGCAGCAGAGTGTTCACTCATCACAACAAACTGCAACTTGATGGTTAAGTTGTTTTTCATCATCAGAAGAGTTCTGGAAATGTCTCTCAATAAACTACAGACTATATGATCAATAAAAGTTGTCACTATGTGGGAATATTACTGCATGAAAACAGACGGACAACTGGCCCAAATGGAAATCACTACACATAAAACACATAAACAATATAATGGTAGTAATTCTGTGATATTTTCTCTTGTTAAATGTACTTGAAACACTTTTACCAATACTACAGAAGCTTCTCTTACAATACATTATCATCATACACTGGCAGCGAGTACTGCTATTACAGCCCGACCGATAACAATGTCAATATTTGAGGTTTTAAAATCTGATCATATAGCAGCGGATATCCATTCTTTTTTTTTCTTTTTTTTACATAAATGCACATCGCAAACAAACATTTTTATAACAATCACAATTTGGTTATTTAAGAATGTGGCCAAAACATGTTCTCAGCAGGACAATCCACATTTGGAGAATAAACCAGTCATTGCTTTCTGGTTTGTTTTTCATATTAAGTGGGGCTGTTCTTGTGCCTGTGATGATACCAACCTTTCTGTGACTCGTGCCTCTCCGTTTTGCCCTGGTACTCAAAGCCCACGGCACTCTTGTCCACCTTGTCAGTCTCGACACCAAACTTGCCGCCAAAGCCCTTGGCATAATCTGCCGGTGGCAGAGAAGGGGGAGAAAAAAACAAAGTTAAGACAGGAGGAGGTGGAGCAGAGTTAACCTACCAAATGTTTTTCTCCCCATGCGACTGCACTGTCAACATAAAATGACTTGAAATTATTTGACTTTGGTGAATCAACAATATTTTCTTCTTTCTCTCGTGTATGTGGTCTGGCTCAGTACAGCTTATCAAATGTATCATGGTGACATGTTTTTTTTTAAGTCTCTTTCTGTCAAAGTGTACATTTTACATATAACACATAGACTAAGAGTCCAATTTAATACCAACAAACATTCTGAGCATACAGTTCAGAGTTGTATTTCTGCCATTTTAAGAAGAAAAAGAATAAGTGAACCTCACAACAAAGGGCATGTTTAAAAGAAAAAGGTGTACCAAATTAAAATACCCCACTCCCCCCCAGAAAACCAGCTGGGTCAGGACCAAGCCACAGACCAGGAGGCGCTGGCAAGTCTGTGCCAATAACCTGAAATCTGAGATGAAAAGGGAGCAGGAACACATTAAAGGAGACAGCATTTCAGAGAGGAAATGGCCACCTACGTCCAAAAAGACTCCCAAGTTCTTAAAGTCCTCCGAGGTAGATGTACTGTGTGTGCCATATCGTACAAACACTATAATAAATGTATTATTTGACACCGGGGCAAACACACATCACATCACACATGCAACTGAGAGAGCTAAATGAAAACAAAGCCATTGTTTGCGACTTTATATAAGCAGGCAAAGGCTGAGGAATGAAGGAAGAGGAAGAAATGCAAAATAACATGATTTGTCAGGACCTGCATGGAGCTGCGCTCACTGAGTCAGGCCAAGTTGTTTGTGCGAGTGTGTGTGTGTGTGTGTGTGTGTGTGTGTGTGTGTGTGTGTGCGTTAGCGTGTATTCATTAGCCGCATTTTCTCCATAACTCTCCGGTTTAATGGGAATGCCGCATGGCAGGAAATCTAGACAAACCTTTCTGGGACTCGTGTTTCTCGGTTTTGCCCTGGTAATCGAAGCCCACTGCGCTCTGGTCGACACGATCTGCCTGCACTCCGTATCGCCCCCCAAACCCAGTGGTGTAGTCTACACAGCAAAGCAGGGGGGGCAAGGGTCAAAGGTCAGGGTGAAGCAGCATGGTAGCAGTGGTCACGAAGCAGCCCAATTCCAAATTCCCCATTAACATTTACTGGCAGTAGATAAGAGATAAGACAGAATCAAAACACTTAATTCACTGCGCCCCTTATCACACAATCACTTCATGTTGTTTTTAAACCCAGTTCCTTTCAGGAGATACACTTAGACTATGTGTTGTCCCACTGGTGGTGCGAAAAGAAGGATATCTGCACTGTTGTTAAATAGTGACACCACTGAGGAACCGTTGGAATTGGGCAAATGTTCTGCACTTCTGTGCAGGGTCCTCTGAAGGGGATGAAAGCAACACAAAGGTGATGACAGTATGGCATTATGGGAAAGCAGCCTCAAAATACTAAAAGCTAAGAAGCCAGAGTGGACTCCCAGAGCACCGGGGTCACTGTTCATACTGTATACAGTGCAGTGCGCAAGTATTATGAGTAGTTTTGCTTTGGCTCTATTGCAGCACATTGGACCTCCAATGTTACAGTGACTATGAGGTTAAAGTGTTGAATTTCAGCTTTAATCTGAATGTTTATTTCTTTATCTAATAAACTATGTAGAAACTATAGCTTCATTTGCATCCTCCCAAGGGGCAAAAAGAGTTATAATTCCACACTGTTTACCCACTTTAGCACTTAAAGCACTTTAACCTTTCAATTCAAACCCAATGCACTGGAGTACAGAGCCTTATAATATGCCAGAAAAACAAACACAAAACAACTGGCCAACACCATGAACACATGTCCAACATTACAGTAGATCCTGGCAGAGCTCAAGCAGCTTCTGGTCAGCACAACAGGAGCACATGTGGTACAGCTGGCCATCAGCCAGATGCTCATCAAACTGTTAGTGGCTGGAAAGTGTGTCTCCTGAAGGCAATTTGGAAAGCTCAGGCTGTTAACAAAACCTAACTGGCTGATAAAAAGGGTAAAGATAGATGGTGAGTTTAGAAATGTATTACTAATGTCTCCACTGAATAAGGAAGTCAGTTCCACGTCTCTCGGATGCAGCTGGGATATTACTGGGATTTATTCAAGAGAAGTCAAACTGAACTACAGGTGATCAGGGGCTGAAGCAGACGTGCAGAAAGACAACAAGCCGTGACATCACCTCTCTGCGAAGCATGTTTCTCCGTCTTCCCGGCATACTCAAAGCCAACAGCTGACTGGAATGAGAGAGGAAGAAGCAGCACAATTATTCTACTGACTACTCACCCCTCTTACCTCCGTATGTGATTGTTGTATCCCTATCACAGTCGTAATCAATTGTAATTAGACTCACAAGGTGAGTTTGAAATACACAGCGTAACAATGACGGGTAAAAAATACATCGGTTATTTGATCCAGCCGTACTTTCAGCAGAGTGTTCATCAACACTGTGGTGCATAATGGATTTTACAGAGGCACAGAACTACAGCAGATCCCATTATTTTGTGGGATACTGTCAATTAACTGTTGCTTTTATCCAGCAAACTAATAAAACCTTAAAGCGCGTTAATACACTATAATGATTATGAAGATTTTCTGGAACTGTCTCAGCCCAGGTGTCAAAAACAAACAAACAAAAATCATATGTTTGAAATCAAGGAGATGATATTAGCGCTGTTAAGTGGTGGACAGCCACAGGAAATACCTGGTCAACGCGATCAGCTTGCACTCCATACTTCCCTCCAAAGCCCTTGGAGGTGTCCGTCTGGGAGCAGTGCTTGGACAACTTGCTCTGGTAGTCATGACCCACAGCAGACTGTCAAGAAACACACACAAAAAAAGACACAATTTCAGAACATGAAAAGGTCAATAAGGGAACATCTGAGGGCAGGGAGCGGCCATGAAAAGAGCAGCACAGCTGGAAACACAGCCAGCGGTTTGAAGTGGTGACATCTGACTCATCACAGATGCACACAGTGCGGTGTAAACAGTGCTCGGTCATCACATTCATGCTGCAATGACCACACAGCCCAGAGAGAGAAAGGTGTGGATGGGCAGAGCTGCTTGCCAGGAAAGATTACCGAGTGTGAAATGGCCACAACTGACTCAGCCTGTTCACACAAACACACACAGACTGAGATGAACATTAGAGAAACTGCTGCAGCGGACTCTGGACTCTGGGGTCATTTAGATCTGTGAAAATGTTCTCAGATTTTCATTAAAGAGCCCTCTTTGAAAACATGATATTTAGTAATACAAACCTGGATCTAGCAGGCTGGTTTATATTTAGCTTTAGCTGCAGGAAATGCCACAACTACAGCAAAACTACTTTCACCCCTCAAAGAAAAATGACACAGTCATTGCACTGTAGTACAGCTGTGTACAGGCACGGTAACGGATAACAGTGAAAGGAAGGTACATCAGGGCAAATATCACTGTACAGATTGATCTGTGGTTTGTGTTGGTGGCACAGACTCAACTGTGGTGATGAACAGCTACACACGTCATTGATCCAGAGATCGAGTAACAGTCAACAATCAGAGCTACAGCCTGATATAACTGAAACCAGGGAGATAGATGTTTGACCGCACATCTGGTACATATCTTTACACTAAATCGATGATGATGATGATGATGATGAAATCTAATACTCTATCCAAAACACTTCAGTATTAAGTTTTAAAGTTCATTCAGATATTGGAAACCTCAAGGGCCATCCATCTGCTGATGAAAGCTCCAGAACAGCTACTAAATGGACCTTGAGGTGAGACTGTTCGGTCAACTTCAATATTATTTTTGCACCATCACCACTTCATCAGGCAGCACATCTTTAAATTGATAAATCTGGGACACGGCTCTTTGAAAAGGAAAAATATACATGTAAAGCAGAGAAAAACAGAAAGCAGTTTGTTCCAGCTTCATCTACTAGTTCATCAGTGAGCACAAGTCTTGTGGTCCCCCTTACCTTGTCCATGCGGTCCTGCTGCACTCCAAATTTTCCTCCATATCCATGCGAGGCCTTGGGCATGGTCTCCAACTCCTTCTGCTTCAGGCTGGTGTGCTCCGTCGACACCGTCTCACGCAGCCGGTGGATACTGTGCCAAGGAAGGACGGAGTTAGGAGACACATTTTGGGGCTTTCCATGTTGCATTTAATACCAAAGGACAAATAATTCGCTTCCTCACTCTATGTGCTCCTGATGTCCCGAGCCCGTCACCGTCTTGGCCCCCCAGCGCTGCTCCTTCTCTGATACGTCATTCTAGAAATCCAGGAGAACACAAAAAAGTTAAATGGCAAGAGCAAGAAATGGTGATGGGGAGTGTGAAGGATGGAGCAGAACTTTATAAGTACAGTGAGGAGAACTAAAGGGGGAATAGAGGGAGGGAGAACCATGCACACGTACCTCAAAGTCGGGGTCAGTCTCCCAGTCATCCCCTCCGTCATCTACAGCCACACTGACTGACTGTCCTGCTGCTGCCTTCCACATTTTTAGCGCAACTCACACTGAAAAACAAGAAACATACAACAACATACTTTAAACAGGCAGAGAGACCAGATTCAAAGTTTAAGTCGTTGAGGATAAGTTAAGATTTTTTCAAGGCTGAAGAAGGCCATGGGATACGGTCAAAAGCTCTGGGAATATCTTAGTCAGTGGACATTATGTTTAGACTATTTACTGTAGTTTTGTGTCACAAATTGGGATGTTAACGATTAATCATTAATTGCTGTTAAGAATTTAACTGATTAAAAATGTATGAACTGATGGATCTGTTGGATTTATGTTTATGATGGAGAGGGTCGGAGTATTTTTTATTTATTTATTTATTTAAAAATAAATGCCATTTGTTGAATAAGCACAGGCGGACAAGAGCAGCCGTTTCGAGCGAGAGCCTTATTGTTTTATCGTTCTGTTCGTTTAAATAGTTTGTGCTTCATGAATTAATGTTTCACATCACTAATGTGCTGCTAGAACTGTTTAAATAAAACTTAAACTGAGAAAAATCTTATCTTATTAATTATGAATGATTAATCGACTGTTAACATGTTTAACAAGGAAAATGCACGAAATTTGCAACCCTAGTCCCAAAGTTTGAGATTTTTCCAAATCTATCTGTATAACAATACTCACAGGTAGAGCTGGAAAAATGACTTGATTCATGAATTAGTCAAATGTAGAAAATTTAAATGTTTTGATGAGTCACTAATCATTTAAGTCATTTATCGATCAAAAACGGCCACCGTTCTCTGGTTCCAGCTTCTCCACTGTGAGGATTTACTGCTTTTCTCCGTTTCATATCGTTGTAAACTGAATATCTTCGGGTCTTCAAGACGTCGACTCTGGTGAAACTGCAATGGACATTTTTCACAGTTTGTTTCTCAGACTGTAACTTTGGAAGACACCACCTTGGTTTATCTGTTGAATCCTCATATTAGCTTCAGATGGATGCACGCAAAGAACAAGGACTAAGGATGTTGTTCTTACATTAAGGGCAAATATTTTCAGCGCTGATTAATCAGCCAATTATGTTCTCAAATATTTCTGGGGAAAAAAAGTGAAAAAGCTCCATCACAATTTCCGAGAAAGCCCAGGGTGACGTCTTCAAATTACTTGTTCTGCCCGACCGACAGTCCAAAACCCAAATATATTCAATTTAATATCACGTGAAAGAGAGAAAAATCAGAAAAGCTTCACATTTCAGAAGCTTTCTGCTTGAAAAATACCTTGAACGATGACTAAAATCGTTGCCTGGACATTTTCTGTCAACTGACAAACTAATTAAACGACTTATCATTTCAGCACCACTGACATTTGAGTCAGGTTAGGACAGGATCAATTCACAGTCAGTATGGAATGATTACAGTAAGCAATAACTCCAAATACATTAAGGCATGTGTGTAATGTATTAATATAGACTTGGAAAAGTCTGGACCTATCTTTTGAAGGCTCCCTCCATGATGAATTATCTCTAATGTGCCACCCTGCACTGAAGCAGAGCTACATGATGCACAGTGTGTTAGTTGATCTCCAGTGATCTGGCATCTAACTGGGACAAAAAGCCTCCTGTACTAATCCCAAACGCTGCACTCAGCACAGTGTGGTCAATCAGCATCTGTGTTCAATCAGAGGCTGCAGGAGACGTGGCTCCGTTCACCTCAGGAGAACAGACACGGTCCTCAGACCAGGAAGCAGAGCCCGGCGGGTCCCAACTTTCAGTGACAAGACGGGGGCATCTCCCAACCACACCCAGCTGCTGCTCACACACACACACACACACAGACATTTAAAGCCTCCCTGGGGAAGAAGGGTGCAGTTAGGTGTTGCCTGTGAGGGGTGAATAAAGTCTGGATGACAGGGAGCAGCTGGGAGAGTGAAGTTACCCCGGTGCGTTCACGTTATTTCCGTGAAGGGACGCGAGTTAGCTCGTTTGGCGTCACCCAGGCTAATGTCGGGTGGTTCACTTCAGTGGGAGAAGTTCAGGCCACATACCGGAGGGGCATCATGTCCGGAGGTGTTGGTTTATATTCGCTCATTAAAACGCAGTTAATTAAACATTCCCGTGGTGTGTTGTTCTTTTCTGCACTCCAGCTCAAAGGGAGCACCGACACAACGCGCCGTGTGTCGGGCGAGCAGCAGGCTGTGGAGACGGGACGCTCACCCCGGTACCGCTTCTGTCGACACACGGAGGTTTAACTGACGAGCTGCGGCGAAATGAGCTCCATTTAGCTCCAAAAAACATCTTTATAGTGGCGTGTGTGCGTGTGTGTGTGTGTGTGTGTGGTATTTCCTGTTCCAGTTTCCCCACTTAGCTAGCTGGCTAAAGCTAACGTGCCCGCTGGAGCGGTTAACTGACTCAGCGCGAGCTCGGTGACTTCTCACAGGTGGACATTTTAACGTCATACTCACCGTCTGCGGCAAAGGCGGCTCCGACCCGAGGCTGGACTGAAATGTGAAGTTAAATCCCACCCTGGTTGGATGTAGACCCGCTCACACCTCAAGCTCTGATGGAGAAGCTGGGATCTGCTGGATCTGGATCTGGATCTGGATCTGGCTCCGCGGCTCTTCCGGCTCTCCCAGTATCCCAGTGTTGCTGACGTCACAGGTGGGCGGGGGGTGATGGGGTGATTTTTTTTTATTGTAAAATGTAAATTTGAGTTTTTCCTTTAAACATAAATATTTATCTTCTGCTCCATTTATTAAAATTATACCAAACAAATATACATTTAATAAATATAAGAGAAGGTCATATTCAAGGGTTTCTCTCAGAGATAAATGTACAAACAAGGCCTTAGCTGGGATTTCAGAAATAATAAATAGTATTTAGTTTATTTCTTTGGTTATATATTGAATACCAGTCTCCATCTAGTCTGTGTGTTTCTGTAATATCAAATTTACAGTGGTGGAAAGTAACTAAGTAGATTTACTCAAGTTTTAAGGTACTTGTACTTTACTTGAGTATTTCCATTTTTCTACTTAACTAAATTTCAGGCAAATATTGTGCTTTTTACTCCACTACATTTATTTGAGAGCTCTAGTTACTTTGCAGATTCAGATTAATAATACAAAATATAATCAACAAATAAATGATGAAGTAATATTATAGATTAAGTAGTTGAAATTAGCTCCATCCTTACCAGCTGCAGCATTAAACTGATGAACACATGAATGCATCAATAATTATCATCCAATATTATAATGTACATTATTCTGAAATGGGCCATTCTGAATGATGAGTACTTTTACTTTTGGTACTTTAAGTATATTCTGATGCTAATAATACTTTTGTACTTTTACATCAGTAAAATTTTGAATGCAGGACTTTTACTTGTAACAGAGTATTTTACACTGTATCATTGCTGCTTTTACTTACGTACAAGATCTGAGTACTTCTTTCACCCCTGAAAATATGTCTGTTTGTTCTTTGACTGATGTGGATTTCTCAGGTAACAGTCTGATGAATTGTTAAATACTGTATGTATACTGTATGCCCTCAGTAGCAGCTACTGAATGATGAATTGTTGTCAAAATGACACAAGTACACTGCTTTTTTATTCATAAAAATATTTAAAATACTGCTGCTGTCAAACAGCAGTGTATGCTCACTAACCTTTTGAATTTTTTGTAATTAATTTAGATCACTTTGTAGAGATGTTTTCATTTTGACATGAAAATTGTCTTTTTTTTTGTTGATCAGTGATAAAAAGCAACATCAGATCCCCTTTGATACAAACTTATAACACAATAAAATGTTCAGCTGAGCTGCTATGCACCGACTAAAAGACTGTGTAGTTACACTAGCAATTAACTGGAATTAATTTATTTCATTGTACAGGCTGAACAATGTCTTAATTTTCCCTATAATTAGTACCAAATTACAGGGTTTTTTTTCTAGGTAACTTCTGGGAAATCATTCAGAAATGACGGACCCGTAAAATAACGTGTTTCTGACCTTTCCATCAAACCCACTCATCATCGCCTGAAAACTGAGACAGATGAGTCTAGATACCACATTTTACAAGCACATGACTGATGTGACAAAATGCATTTAGTCACAGTCGACAAGGAGCTTTTGAAGCAAGCTCTCTGAGACAGCCAACAAGAAACCAAAAGTAGGACAGGAAAAGAGATTCTTGAAAAGAGAAGCTTTAGTCTTTTTTATCTGCAGTGGAAAATAAGTTTCAGTATTTTATTGAAAGTAAGCAATAAATAATATTGTGATAAAAATAGTTTATAAGTACTCAGACTGTACATCATTGTTACAAGATCAGAAGATTCAATGGGAAGAGCAGGAAAAAACAACAGCAACATGATTTGCATTGTGCATAAATGACTAAATCACAAAAAAAGCAATTCTACTTTAAGCTTGAACTACATGTAGGGTGAAAGAAAACTCTTCGGTTCCTTCTCATTCGCCATGAAAACTAATGGTGGAACCTGTGTTGGGAGCGCAGACAGGACAAACTTAGACATGAGGAGCACTGCTACATTCATAGGAGCAAACTGGGGCTTCCGCTATGAAAGTATAACTGACGAAACACAATGTGGATGAGTAATAATAAATAAGAACAGACGACAGAGAGGAGTTAAGAAACAATAAGGCTTGATATGAAATCTTCGTACAAAGTGTTTTTAAAAAAGGTTTGTGGGTGGATCGCGCCGCCTTGAGGGTTATCTAGTCACAGCGGGGATCGACTGAGGCCTCAGTGAAGTTGGTCCATCGAAGGAGTTGCCACACTTCCGACTCGTCTGTACGATTCAAGTCCTCCTGTACACGTGAGCCTGTCTGTGTGTTTCTCCAGAGGTGAGGGAGGTTTGTTTTCGTTAAAGGGACGAGCTGGGTGTGGTAGGGTGGGGATAAGTGGAGAAGTTTCCGCATGCAAGGTCAACTAGAGAGAACCTCGAATTCTGTTTTCACTTGCATCCGAAAGAAGCCCTCTGTTTGTTTTTTTTGTTGTTGTTTTTATCGCTACTGTTATATGGCTTTAATTCTTAAATTCAAGAGTTTCATTTTGGTTTCGCAGATATGGAAAATAAAGAAGAGAAAAGGAAAATATACTGTGTGTTTCACATGATATCTGTTGTCACCATCACCTGGCTTGCCAGCAGTTATTTTAACGGTGATGGACGACTCACAGTGTTGAGCAGTTTTGTGAAACAGTCTGACAACTCCAGCAATTTGTCTGATATTCACACATCCATTGACCTAAGAGCTGCATTTACACAAAATCACAGGTAATAGGCTACAAAAATTACAACAGTTAAAAAGGGGCAAAGGATATGAATTAAGTTATATCACAAGTCAAAGTCACTTAAGCATAAATTCAATGATTAGAATTCAAATCAAAGAGAGAAAAAAAAACATACATCTGGTCAATAGAATCAGGATTATAAAAAAGATTAGATAAAATGTCTGTTGGTAGAAATATACAAACTCCAGACAGTTGAAACATTCAGTTACATACATCTGAGAGCTGAGCTTAATACGGGCACAGTGGAGAAATGTTTCTTTTCTTAAAAAGTGGGTTGATTAAGGGGATAGAGGCAAAAAAGGATTACATAGTAATTCTAAAATCAATTAAAATGTCCCATTGGTTTACATAAATATAATAACAAATGTAGATAAATCTAGAAAGTTTCCTCTAGGGATACTGAGATTGGTGAGTAAGGTCTTTCTCTGTGACGACAACAAAAAACAAAACATCTTTTTAGTGTCCTTGCAAGTCATTTCAGTTCATCATTCTGGTCTTGAATGCAGGGAATTCCCCTTCATCTTCTGACCAGCGGTTACCTATAGAAATAATGAGGATAAACTGAGAAGGGAAAGAGACAGATGAACAGACACAAGAGGGGAAGCAGGACAGAAGCCAGGGACGGGTGGGGGGAGAAACAAAGGGAAAGAGAGGAGAGGCGTACAACGTGCGTTATTAGAAGCTGAGAACTGCAGTACAAGAAAGCTGCTGTCTGCCTGGAAAAAGAGAGGAGCATTTCTGCAGCGAGGTACTAGCCATACTGTATGCTTCGAGTGTTCACGTGCTTCTCTTATTTCAAAGTTTCAGTTGATGCGTGTGATCTTACCGTTGTATGTTAACAAGAGTAGGTCCTGACTGTGGCAGTGTCCAGCCTCTGTATAGACTGACTTCCTGTGTTTCCATGTTGGTAAAATCACATGCAAAGACATGCCATTAGTCACAGCATAATGAACAAGAGGCAAAGCCATTCAAGAAGAACTGAGAGTACATGAGGAATCTGGGCCGATTCAGGGCCCATCAGAGAAGTTCTACTTGAGTAAGTAGCAGCAATGACGGAGCACATTACACACACACATGCACACACTTCTGGCACTCTTTCCTCTGCTTACCGTCCATCGGGCTCCTCTTTGGCTGCGTGGAGGGAGATGCCGCGCTGCTACTGGTCACTCGGAAGTTGGCGGGCAGGGTGTCTGACGCCCCCAAGGACGCCCCCCTCATGTCTTTGGGCCTGAACTTCTTTCTCCATGAGGGAGCTCGGCGGAAGTTCTTATCGTCGTCCTAGAAGAGAGGTGGGAGAGAGAGAGGAGGGTGGAGAGATCGAGACAGGTGTGCAAAAGAGAGGAAGTTGGTTTCACGTAGAACTTCTCACTCAGTTTGTTTACTGTGTAATGTGTGTCTGTGTTTGTCACCTCTTCCATTCTCCTGTCTGTGCCAATGGCCAGCAGGCTGTTGTATTCACGCTCAAGAGTTGCTCTGGCCTAGAAAAGAGAGGAAAAGCACAGACTGTTACAGAATTCAGACCACCTATTTAACCCTAAATTAATACTGGAGACTAACCCCTTTTCATGAGATAACCACAGCATCCCAGAGATCAACACAGGACCCTGGCTCTGACTTTCTATGGCCACATCAGCCAACCGCACATCACACAAATTAGCTTAGACGGTAACACTAATCTAACCGCACTGACATCTCTTATCACATCCTGTCTTACCCGCTGAGGCTGGCATCGTATCGTCTTCCTGAGATCTTCCTGAGGGCAGCTATTCTGATTTCACTGGAACTCATTTAAGGTCCACAGTAAATTGCTTGTTTCCATCTTCAAAAATTACTTGAATACCCGCTCACCTAACATGCTCTCTTAAAAAGAAACCCTCTCATTTTCTACACACTTACGCCTTCCTGTATGCACCTACAACCTTGTGACACTTGAGTCAAGTGGAATTTGAAACTGAGCGCTGTGACACTTGTTCTCGATGGCTTCTCCTTGACCTACTGTACTGTGGCTTGGATTGTACCTCTTTTGTGCGTCGCTTGGGACACAAAATGAATAAATGTGTTTCAGTTTCCTCTTTAATAGCAGACGTGTACCTTGTTATATTCAACATTTTTTACACCCATTTAGTCCCTTACTATGGTAATAGACTTCATGGATTAATGTAAAGGTTCACATCTTAAAAACCAATAATCACATGCCAATATGCACACTGAAACTGTTTATTTGCCGTTAGTGTTCCTCTTGTCCATAATGGTTGTGAAGAGATTTCTTCCAAATGCGATTCCAATGTACTGTAAGAGATGGGAGACGAAATCCAGCTGAAGCTACTGTTAGGTTTCAGCAGTCTCAGTTAGAAAAATTAGTGGACATCTTCCAACTTCCCTGAACTTCCCTGATCTGCTGGCTATGTCCCCCATCTCCTAGATTAGAAGTGTGTAAGTAAGGGATCTCTTCACAGCCAGCACGGACCGGAGGAACAATAACAGCAACCAAAAACTGTTTCAAAGTACATATAGGCATTCGAGTGGTGTTTTAAGATAGACATGAAAAGCATCCGGTTTATACCAAGTGCTCTGTTAACCAGCTAGTCCCCAACTGTCTGTCTGCTGTTTGATTCTGGGAAGGTGTCATACAGAAAGTTTGCAGTGCAGAAAACCAAAACAATGAGCTGAAAGAGGCCAAAAAGCTCAGAAGAGCTGAGGGGAACTGCAGAGTCAGGAGAAAATTCTCTCCTTTCATATTACAAAGTAATGCGATCCACGGTTTATATAAAAATATTGATTAGTGCAGCTTTAATGTAATGAATGTAATGTAAAGTAGTAGTATAACAGGACCAGTGGACCAGGATTTTTTAAAGTGGTATTTAAAATTACAGCTATGGGAGCGTTTAGTACAAATTGTCACGTGTAAGGATATGTCCTTTCTGACCTTGCACACATGACTTGTGTGCTTGTGCTTGTACCTCACATGATGTTAAAAACTATAGGAAGATGGTGAAGTTGTGTTCATGTGTACCTGTGTGTTCTGCGTGGGGATCTGCAGCAGTAGGGCCAGGGTGTTGTGATCGAAGGTTTCATCCAGGGCGAGCAGTGCTCCATGGACTCCGCTCTCATAAAGGTTGCCGCTGTATTCTTTCAGCCCGATGGCCTGAACCCAGCTGATCACACGCTCATTACTCCACACCAGCACTTCTGAAAAGACAGAACAGTGACAGAAAATGAGTGTAATTCACAGAAGATGTATGAAGTAAAACACTGTGTCTTATAGTGTCATTTAAAAGAGAAAAAAAAAACTTGTGTGTGCATGTGTTACTGAGTCTCTAGAATTTAGTTGTGCTCACAAATCAGCAGGCTGTTTTGTTACCTTGAAGCTCCAGCTGAGACTCTTCCCTTCTCCTCTCCAGCTCCTTCCTGTCATAGTTGAGCCTCCTCAGACACATCACTCCACACTGAAAACTGTTCCTGTTACACAGACACAAAGACAGCTGTTTATTTGGATCCCCATTAGTTGTTACCTAGGCTACTCCCTACTCTAGCACAGAGGAATAAGCTACTATATTAAGCTTTGCATACTTTTAAAATCTTTTTGGGGCATTCATTGAGAATAATAAAAACATTAAATAACACCAGTGTTATCCTTTAAGTGTGTTTTACCTGTGGAAGCTATCCACCATTTTGAGCTGTCCCCTAAGGTCCTTCTTGGTGAGGTGGTCAAGCATGCGGGCGTCCACCAGGGACTCCATGAAGTAGGACCGGTACTGCGGCAAACCCAGGCTGGGCAGCCACTCATTACCAATCCACTCGTGGTTCATGTCTCCATACGCCAACGTCTACGGTCAGAGAGGAGGCGGCTTAACAAGTATTCGTGAGAGTGTGTTGAAAAGATGGAAAGTGTTTTTCATTTATAAGGAGGAGGAGCTTGTTACATGTGTTCTGTCATTAATACAGTTAACTTGCTCACTAATTTCTCTGTATGATAATAAAAGGATTGTGTCTTCATCGTGGCATCACTCAGAAGGCTTGAAAAGTGGAACTATGGTCTTAATCTTATTGTAACAGGTGACAGATTGGACACAATTAAATCAAATACCATGTCATACTGAAGGTAGTCTGTGTTCCAGGGACCCAACAGTGTTTATTAACCTTATATTTATTTAGAATTTAATCAATTCCAATGTTCAAAGACTTTTACTGTATGAGTTACATCTTTTTATAGTATCTGTAGGGCTTTTACAAAGGAAACCTGATTGCTGCACAGTAACCACAAGTGAGGAAACCTGTGATGACAAACCACAGTCACCGCAGGTTTCATCCCTGCACTTCAGCTAGACAACCACTAGATGAAACCACTGAGTTGCTTTTAAAAAGACAAGCTACGACGAGGAAAACTAAGGTGTGAACTGTACACCAAAATACATGATCATGTTAAATAAAAAGCAAAGAAAACAGAATTACGATTAAAAATAACACATGCACTGTGTTTTCAGAATTTGCAGCATCTCTGGCAGTTATTTTGTAAAAATACTAGAAACACAAACTACATGTTTTAATTTTGTCTCAGGCCACCTTTGTATAGAGCAGTCCAGAGACGATCTCCAATGCAGTTTTTAAGCTCTATCAGAATCCACTTCCCCCATTAAAGTGCCTGGTATTGTCAGGGGTAGATGCGGTCACTTAGGAATTTTTGGAAAATTAGATTTATCTATTTTATTTTACGGTTAATTTTCATGTTGTCAAAATATAATGAAAAGGCTTGACTTCATGCAAATGGTGTCTCATTTGCACTATTAACCTTTTTTTCCTTTACTTCACCTTAACTGGTGTTCAAGGTTGTGCGTCCTTAAAAACATAAAACATCATGTTCTGGGGTTGTTTCCTGCGGTTGCTTTGGACTGTGTTCTGACTACTAACAAACACCACCACAGCAGTATTTAGTATTTAGTGGGAATCCAAGTTCAAATGATTCTGCTGTATAAATGAACCAAAGGGTAAAACTGTACAATTTGAATAGACCACTGTAAACAAGCTTGTTGCAAATGCGCCCTTAGTGAAAAGTGATCCGGAAATAAATAGAGGGGGGAAAACTGTGACATCTCCTCGATGAGATACTTAAAAAGAATGAACTGGGTGTTAAGCACGTAGAATTCAGAAGGTGAGCATAGGTGGGTTTTTGGGGAATGTGTGCAAACCTGGGCCCAGCTACCCTCGTCATCCTCCTGGTGTTAGCATGGTTAGAGTGAGCATGGTGAGAAGAACAGAAAGGCGAGGGGTTAGTGAGGCAGCAGTGCTGATTAGAGCAGCTTAATGTGGAAAATATCATTCAGTAAAAGTAAAACAACAACGAGCCAGACAAATTAATAGTAAGACATCAAACAGGGGAAAAAATGGTGACAAAACAATAACAAATTGTAGGAGTGGGCGATATGATGAAATCCACTATTATGGATTATTACTGTTATGTAATTTTTATATTGATATATCTCGTAAAATGTTTCTGAAAATCAATTGAGAAACTGTATGGGTTAAAAAAAACAGGCAAGAATTTCTGTTTCTGGCAAATCGAGTGAATTCAATTCCTGACAAATCCGTAATTTCATCACACTGATTCAAAAATCATACAAAAATCCAATATTGCAATAAAGCAGACCTGCTCATTGATTTGCAACATTGCCCACAATGGTATAATACAACATGAGATATTAACGCAAGAAGCTACCTTGGTATAAACAACTGTGACAGCAGACAGATCTATACTGTCTCGCTGTATATACTGCCATATCACCCAACCCTACTACATTGCACTGTTCCAGAAACAGCTATATTAGAAAATTAATAGTTATAAAAAAGGAATAAACAGTTAAAGGTGACAGTGGGAGGGAGTCCTTCATGCTTATTTTCTCTTGTTTTTCTGCCATTTTAGATACCTTGTTCTGGCTGACTCACACACAAAAAAACTAAACAACTATACAGCACCAACACACAAAACACCAACTAATGTTAAAGCAGAAACACACATACAGTATGTAAGGTCTAAAGGAAGAGACAAGAAAACTATTAATACCATCAAGGAGGAAAGAAAAATGACCAACTAGCAGAAAGAAGGCGGCCTTGTTTCAAGTTGCCTAGTGAGACTCCATGAAGCCAGATTAATACTGGACTGATCAATCACATTGAAGTGTTAAATATTAATATATGCATGCAATGAGTAAGGTCTGGTTGTATGAAGGCAACTTGGAACGAGCCTCGACAGTCACCACAGAAGCGAGAAGCCACCAGTGCCCAGCCAATCAGGGTAGACTAACCGTGGGAGGTGTGGCTGCCAAACTTTCCATTTCTTCATGTGTGACCCAAACGTTTCCTGTCGTCTGATCATTTGACAACCCCCATCACAAGTGAGAGAAGAGTGTAAAGAGGGATGAGTGATGAAGGACAGAGAGAGAGCAGGATGGAGAGAAGATCAGGAAAAGTTTCTTCATTTATTGTTATCACTGTTAGCAAAAGAACTAAGCTAAAACTCTAGTCTGATCCCATCATTAGTACATGTTAAGTATATAAGTAGTTAAAATGTTAATGCAAGAAAAGTGTCATGCTCAATCAGATGACAGGAATGTGTAGACAGAGAGCTAAAAGGATCATCAAGACATAAGAAGGGCAAAGTGTCTCAATATCCTTTGTATGAAGTGTGTGAGTGTATCCTGTACAGTATGGGTGTTTTTGTCAACACGTTAACCCAACAGACAAGTACCGTTCTTGAGGTTGGCGGGGCAGAAGGACTGGTGAGAGACATGATTTCCTGGATGGCCAGGCGAAGTTTCAGACGATGTAACGGGTTGCTGATACCGATCTCCCTTTGGATCTCTGTGTCTGATAGCGCTGACATAATGGCTCCACTCTTCACATTGGCACGACATGCAGCCACGTACCAGGCCGGCATGCCCACCCACAGCTGGCCAGAAGAGGGCAGATAAGAGGCAGTGCCGTCAGTTAACCTGGATACATGCTAATAGAAATGTTACTGGTTTGAATGGTTTTCAGATCCATTGTGTCAGTGTCGTACCTCCAGCCAAACCACAACAGTTGGTCCGTCCCACTGGGCGAATGGCAGGCCCTGCCTGCGAGCCTCCTCTAGTAATTCATGCCTGAGACACAAAATATATATTAAAGCCATTATGCAGTAAGAGTTCACTTGCCCAAAAACCCACACGCATACATAGCCATACACCCAAATCCCCACAGCCCGTTATAAACTCCCAATATGCACTCAATCAAATTCACCTTTGTAGCACACATGTACACAAACCCAAAGACATCAACTGACATGCATACTCCAAACAGAGAGAGCAGGAGTTTGAGAGAAAACAAAGAAATTGAAACCCAGGAAGACTCAAACAGAGACATGCTCATCTGGAAAACCTTTGACATTTAAAAGTATTAACAAAACACTGGCCCATAAAGACCAGCAGCGTTTGCTAAGCCTTGACTCTCCAGGTTTAACCAGACGGGTCTTTTGTTAAGCCTTTGGGAGTCAAAGACACTTCAGGACTGAGGAACTTTATTAGTGAGTAGAGTTTTCTCCCAGAACCAGTGCTTTGAGAGTCCACTTAGAAAATGACTTTAGTACGGATGCATTCCTCTACAACTGTAGGGGGCGTAACATGCATAGAGGGAAGTATTTAGGGCAGGAAAACTTTTGCAATGGTTGTTTAAATTCTGCACATCCATTTCATGCACATTCTCAGTTTGTAATGAAGGAACAATGCCATTTAGCAGAGAATCCATGGAGGTTTCTGGGGATGTTGGAAGGCAGCTCCTGATTCAGGTTCTCTGAAAGTTCTTTGAATTCACCAAATGGCAACAAGTCTTAACTGCAGCTATAAAATGAAGAAAGCAGTTGTACTTGGCCACTAGATGGGGCTGTGTGCCACATGATACAAAGAACAAGCCCATACACCGTTTGGCACATCTGCCATTCTAAATAGATTAACAGATATGTCGATGATCTCTTGCTTCAATTACATTTACAGCAACATAGTGATTGTGCTGAAGTGTATTTTATGGTTTTTTGAAACTTATGGACAAGAAAACTCTCAAAAGCCAACTATTTGGTTAAATTCTTCCATTAACTATCTTTCCTTTAGTTGTAGTGCATAACTTCATGCTCCAATAGGAAAACTGCGAGAGGAAAATGTGTCACTCACTAAAAATCTGCACACACACATTCCTGTTAGTTAAGCTCCTCTGTGGAAAGCAGGGTAAAGAGCAGCATGGAAAAGCCATCAGACAGTAAGAGGGACAGTTGTTTGGGGTCCTCAAGAGTTACTGGTGAGGTCAACGTGAAGCCAAGTGTGGAAAGAAGATAAGGCAAAGCAAAAGCAACATGAACCAACTTACCCTGTCTTTGGACTAAACATGGAATGAGAAGGGGATGATAAAAAAGAAGAGGGAGGTTGACAAAACAATAAAGAGAAAGAATGAACTGATGCTAATTTAAGAGCTACATGGAAGCAAAACAACATTTATGGTGTTTGCAATACGTTTGCCCAAAACTAAGAA
>NTHP01000728.1:185838-210674 GCA_003416845.1 Oplegnathus fasciatus
AAAAAAAAACATAAAAGAGTTGTGGGAGATGACTGCAATGGAAATGATTGGGTGTGGAGTGGAAAGAAGATGAGCTGATTGGAGGGAGCGTGTGTCAGGTGGCAGGGAGGGAGCGTGTGAGCAGGCCCTGGGCTGCAGCAGGAGCACTAAACCCACAATAACACTCATGGACTTTTACATTATTAACACTGTACACCAGTATATGCATCCTGTATACTAGGGTGGTATATCTTCTTATCTTTAAAGGTTTTTCTCTTTACATAAATCGTGGAAACAGCAGAGGGTAGGGGAACTGTTGGGAGGACGCTTACTTCTTCTGCAGCTTCCTGTTCTTCTCTGCTGGGCCCCCCAGGGTGCCCATTCCTAAGCCATCCTTAGGAGAGCTCTCTGCCTCAGGCGTGCCAGCTAGGATTACAAACAAACACCTTGTTCAGAGATCTGACAGGGCATTGTGAAATTGCACTACATTTACATAAACACGCACTGTAGTGGAATAAAAACCCTGTGCTCAGTGTCTGACCTTGGCTGGGGGAGTCTTTGCCGGGAATGCTGGGTCGGCCCTTCTCCTTCTTCCCAAAGAGGCGTCCAATGGAAGACTTGATACTCTTCTTCTTGGCTGCTTTGTTGAGGGAGTCCTGGCTGCTGTTACTACTGCTGGGGTTACTACCCTGGCCGTCCTGCAGGCCAGCCAGACTGTGAGACCAAAGAGTTAGTGATTAGATGGAGAGAAAATAGACAGATAAAGGGGGGACAGGGAGAAAGCGCATGAAGGGCTCAGGTCTTACCCCCGAATGTCTCTTATGTCCTCATGGCTTGCAGCATGCCCTGCCTCCCTGTTTAGGCGCATGGAGCGTGGAGTGGTGGGGGGTGACGTCTCACATCGGATAGTGGCCTTGTCATCCTGAGCAGACTGCATAACAGTAGGAGAGACACACGTTATTGAGATGGATCACTCTGGAGTTTGCTCTGTACAGACCATGAGGTATAAAAAAAAAAAAAAATGAAGAGAACACCCTTTACTGTGACCAGTCCATACATACTGTATATCAACAGGAGATAGTTCACTGTAAATAATAAATGATCTAACAGGAGTTTAAAGTGCAGGTGTACTATTGCTTTCATAATGGCCAAAAAGATGCAGAAACACCATCCCCCAAAACTAGAAGAATTAACTCTGCAGAATTTCAGCAAGCAAAGAAAAGAAAGTGGTGAAGTTCGTAGCAAAACAAAAGTAGTAACGAAAACTTAATTTTAGAGGCAAAAAATTTAGCCCCTCAAAAACACTGTGGGTAATCACAACAAGAGTCTCTAAAGATTTGCAACACCTTTGTATGTTTGGGAATGGGATTTTGAGAGTGTATGCAGGAGCATCAAGTTCTACTGGATGGTACATTGTGGGATGGAATGGAGAAACTAAAGTTTAACATTGTGGATTGCACTTGGGGGCTAGGGTTGGGAGATGAGGGAGTGAGGATAATAGACGAGTAGCCGACAGAGCCCAGTAAAGCAGGTCTCTAAGTTTACCTTCCTGCGATGCTTGCGCAGGTCACTAGGCTGAAGCATGGCAAAAAAGAAGAGAGGAGAAAAGCAGTTAGTGAGACGCACAACAGACCAGCGGTGGAACCAAGCCATGCACAAACACACAAGAGCAGGAAATCAGAACAAGATATCCATTTACCCATGTATACTGGCACTGGCACACACACACACACAACAGTGGAGACCCAGAGAAACTCAGTTTAATTGTGCAGTGAAGACGTGCAGTTCTTGGGAAAATAAAGTCTGCAGGAGCACCACTGCACCCGAGCAGGAGACACTGCAAAACAATCACGCTAAAGTTTGGGTCAGGATGGCAGGATGGGTGCAGCCTAGCTCAAGGAAACTGATAAAGGAAATCAGAGGGAGAAGTGCAAACTTTTATACTAGCACTAACTAAAGTAGGTAGCCAAGCGGTTAGCAGGTTACTTCTGATTAACATCAGAGTGCTGAAATCACAGGTGACAATGCTATGAGCGAGTTAGCTTGAAAGTTATCTGGGTGGTTTTGCTTTATGTGATATTATACACTTTGCCAAGGGCAGTGTGACACCTGAATTTATGAACCAGAGCTGTTCTAGTCATATTTTCCACTGTGCACCTAAAAAGGGGGAGGATTTTTCCGCTGCATTCCTCACAGGCCTGGCATTAGCAGAGCAAATAAACCATCAGTGTGCCACATTTCTATGGGAGTTTCTCTTGCCCCCAGGAGGAAAATACCTAATCACTCATTTCCTTTGCTCAACTGACACACTGAGGCCAGGGCAAGGAAGAGATTAGTGAGCTATAAAAGGGAAACAGGAAGAGGAAATTGAGGGGGTGAGCAGAAAATTAATTTAATCACCCAAAATGTTCCTTTTCTTCTAGTGTCTTCTTATTCAGAAATTAGGACATTTTGATTAGTTTCACAGATGCTTTAAAATACAGTTGTGATAGTTTACTAAAGCAAGATTAAAAACAGAACTATGTTTAAGCTGACATGGCTGACAGTCGTTTCTCAAGCATTAACTGCCAAACTAAAAGCAGCACTCCTTTCATGTCTGAAATGTTTTACAGCCGTAGTTCAATAAACTTCATGAACTCTTTAAATCCTTCACTCTCAGCATTTTCTCAGCAGAACAGCATGCCAGATTTCAACTACAATCGTTCTACAGCAGTTGAATTAGACAATAACTGCTCTGCAATCAAGCAAATGCATGATGACTTATCCACAACTTCAACAAATATTACACGTACACGACTGATGATCTTATTATCCCAGAAATCTTGCAACGACTGAACACATGCAGGTACTGATTGATCTGGAGTTAATTCTTGAAATCGCAAGATCACAGATTCCTGTAAGGACTGACTGATGAGTAATACCAGCTACAGTGTTAACAGGAAAACCAATGGCATTATAGTTCCCCAGAATCAAGAACCAAGCCTTAAAAGACAACATAACCAAACATAGAATAACAAAGCAGAGGCAGCCTGTTACACAGAACCGTAGCCAAAACCAAACCAAAGTGATTCACAAAGAAAGGCAACCCTGAGCACCAGAGGTGCACAGGTGAGCAGGAGGAACTCACAGGTGCAGACGGGGTGTGTGCTCTATAGTTTCTAAAGTATTAGCCATCTAAAGTATTAGCCATAAAAGGGAATTCTGGTCCCCAGTTGAGAGGTGTGTCCCTTTTAACTCACAGTTCAAATACTCACATGTATCTAGAATATTGATACAAGACCAAGACTTCTCAGAGCATCCACTGACAGTCACCTGCACTTCTGTTCTTACTCCACTTTCACACAGAGCTCAAATTAATCGGATGAAGGTTTATGCCTTTTTTTGTTTTGCTACATCTTAACAAACTGTCCTACAAAGCACTTAACTATTTTCACTAAGCAGTCTATCCCAGATGAACCTACAGCTCTTTCAAACACCCACGAGTCAGGTGTATGTGCGAAAAGTGCCTGTGTCTAGTCTTCTGTTTCCTCATCTACAGTATAAACCATTTTACTGCTGATAGAAAGGGAAAGCTAAAAAGTTCCCTTTTTCATGACCAGTCTTTAAGGCAAACAGTCTAATTGGAAAAAAGTGTCCTTTGTGTATTTGGAGATATCAAAAGGAACAGAACGAAGAGGAAGTGGCAGACTGCACCCATCCAGGGAGAAAAGGAAGGGAGCTGTGGAGAGTCTACAGGTACCTGAAAGTATGGTGCATAGCTATAGGCTTGAGGGGGAGGACTGAAGCCAGTTGCACCATAGGGCAGGTAAGTTACTGTCTGCTGGGAGAGGGAGCTCTGGATGATGTAGGGGTCATAGCAATATTTCTACATGCAGGGGGCAGTTACATATACACATGGTTACATACTCTCATACATACGCACAAAATATTAGTGCACTAATCACACTGATGAGAGAAGACAGCATAAATACACAAAATCAACATGGAAAGGCAAACAGGGTTAAAGCATATATGGAAGAACATATACTCTCAGATCTAAGAAGACGACAACAAACCAAAACATCAACAAAAAAAATGGGGGGGAAAAGGAAACTATAATTCTGACTTATTAGACTTATGTAATGACAACTACTACTAATACTAGTGTTTCCTGAGGCATTTCAAAATGGGAGTTAAATGTGCTACTCAGTATAGCTGCATGATCCTGGTTGGGAAATATATGAAAATAAAGGAAGTGTTACCAAGGTCATGACACCCATGCGGTCCAGTTCTCTGTTGGGGCTGCGGGGAATGCGTCTGGGGGTGGAGTGGCCAGAGCCTGGGGGTGAACCGCCCAACGAGGAGCCCGCACACAGTGACGGAGGGATGGAGCTCATTGAGCGGAAACGTCCTCCCAGGCTATCGCCGCTGCCCACCCGGCACTCAATCTCCTCTGCCCGAATGGCTGTGCTCTCCTTCTCCTCTTGGATCATTCTGCAACGATGAAGGAAGGAGAAGGAGACGGTGAAGTTACATTAATGCACTACAGTCCTTGACATTTTGATGAAAAACATAAGGCTACATGAGGCCAGGCTTTGGAATGCTTGTTCTGGTAGCTATGTAGCTGCTGGTACCTAATTTCATTGTTGATAGCGTCCAGCTGCTCCTGCAGCATTAAGGCGAGGGTCTGTGCATCAGCCTGGCCACCAGGGGACAGCAGGTCCACCGAGCTGAAAATTGTCTCCCGATCCTCCTCCAGGTCTGAGGCATCCATGTCACTCTCAAAGGCCTGGGCCACATTGGCCAGCACATTGGCCTGCTGCATGCGCTCCCACTCCTGCTCATTCAAAGTCTGCACCTGGTATACAGGTATAAAACAGGGAATGGAGAGAAAATGGAGGGAGAGATAAAGATACCAACAGTATTCAGACAGGAAAAGCAGATATTGAAAGCCGAAAAAGGATATCAAAGGGAGAAAAGGACAGGCAGGTGGGAGGGATATGAGAGAATGAGAGGCAACAGAGAAATAAGGAAGTTAGCTTGATACTTGAATATCTGTCATTAATGCATCACACAGACACAAGTAACTGTTATCTCCACCACACTGACTTACATGTCGCTGATGTCCAGAGTGGAAGCAAACAGAAAGAAACGGAAAAGGAGAAAATCATCAGAAAGAACTCAAACATTAGAAACAGGTAGAGGAAGGAAAAAGGTACGCGATACAAATAACACATGTTATGAGGAAGACAACACAAAATAAAACAAAATGACCCTATTAGTAAAATCAACTGTTTAAAGAGGGGAAAAGGTCACAAGAAAAACATAATTTTTCTTAATGTTCAAGAAACAATTAATAGGAATTTGCCAGCCTCCTAGTGAAAAGTACCAAACCTGGTGGAAGTTCAAGTTCTCACTTTCACATTTGATTAGATAATGCTTGTCAGTGTTTATACTACATAAATTGTCTATGTTAAAGTGTCAGCTTAAATCACGGGGGTTGAACCTATAGCAGATGTTTTCTCAAATTGTATATGAGTATTAATAAGCAATTAATAAACAAGCCAACAGCAGATAAGTTAAGAGCTAACCTTGGATGGCTCGTCCCGTAGCGCTGCCATCCGTCCTTTTTGAGGCCGTCTCAGCACAAGAGCGCTGCCATAATGGTCTGAGTTACTGTCCATCATTGAAGAAGCCGACACTGGATACCTGAAATCTGGAGTGCTACCCAGCTGAGACCGTCTGAAAAACACAGATAAAAAATACAATCAGAAAGACTCTGAGAGGTCAGAGGTTGAAACTGTCAACTGTACCAGTTAACTGGCTTACCCATGTAGTAAGGAGTTGCTCCTGCTCCTACCCTGCTCATTCTCTGCCCTCATCGTCTCTATCTGGATCAGGAGCTGCTCCTATAAAAGAGGATATTTACAGACACAGTGGTCATTTGGTGGAGATACAAGTTCTGCAGCCCTAAAGGGAAAAAACATTAAATTCATTAAATTAATAAAAACACATTATCAGAAGCCCAAATCCCCCCCAAAAAAAACACAGATACAGGGGGAAAAGCAGCTTTAAACAATCCCTCACCTTCTCATGGTGAGACTCCTCAATCAACTTCTTGGTGTGCTCCAGTTCTCTTATCAGGGCATTCTGAAAAGACGCAGGAATAAGCTCACATGTGGGCAAATAAATGGTGACTGAGCTACTAACCATTCACCTTGACATATGGTGTCATTACCAAGTAGTCATGGGACACGCATAGTGGAGGAACAACAAATATTTATTGAGGCAAAGGATAGTGTCCTCAGCTTGTCTGCCTCTTTGCTAGTCTCACTGACTTTCCAACTGTAAATCACCACTCCCCCACTGATCACATTTATGTATTATTCACCTTATCCTCCAGAGCAGACATCCTCTCTTTGAGATGAAGCTGGAGTCTCTCGTTGGACTCTGAAAGGAGCTTGTCCACTGTCTCCGACAGACGCTTGTTGTGCTCCTCATTCATCTTCTCTCGCTGCCGTGCCTGTACAAACAGAAAAACAACATTTTAAAAAGATACACGTCAAGACTTTCTCAACAGCAGTAAAACTACGAGGACTAGGTCTAGGGTAGTGACAGCAGATTTCCACTCTTTCCTCTTACTCACCCTGAGCAGTTCCTGGTTCTTCTCCTCCAGCTGGGCCTCCAGCTGCCTCAGTCTCTCCTCCACATTGCCATGGCGTTCCTCTGCCTAAAATGGGGGACAATAAAAAAAACCTTTATCTTTTCTGCACCAAGATATCCAAGTGTCTCAGTATATTCAATCCTCTCAGTGCTAATGAGAGTGTCTCTAGTGCTAGGCTTTGATCTCATCCTAGAGTGCTTTGTCGTCCATCCTGGAGAAGGACCTCGCTGAGAAAAGGCCTAAGCTTGGGCCCTGTTTGAGGTTTTGGTTCAAAACCCAAGTCCTTCAAAAGGATGAGGTCACCAACATCAACAGCCTGGGAAGCAAGCATCTACACACGCCAACTCACAGCTAGAGGTCGAGAATCATGCACCAGCTGCGTTAGGAGAGGACAGCAAAGCAGCACGACCCACAGAAAGACTAAAACAAATACAGCAGCCAACACTTCCCATAATGCAGTTCTACCAAGGACTATAGGCATGTTTATGTGAATAATGATTACTGGCTCATGAAACAACAGTTAATTTATTATTTCATCTGCAATTAGGCATGTTGAAAAATATAACCAGTGTATCATAGCAGATATTATCAGCCTATTGGCTCTTATTTATATAACAGAGCTGGTAAACATTTTTCTGTGACACAGCCTGTTCCCGTTTTTAGTGGCTCTAATGGGCAGGGTCTCCACAAGTCTTTGAGCAAATCAGCTGGCACTTCCTGTTTGTGTTAGGCACCAAACATTAGGATTTTCTGTGTTCGAGAAAAAAGGAGAGGTACCAGCATGAAGTACTGATCAACACAGCCCACTACCACATAAAAGCACAAACACACAGGCGTACAGAGAAGGTCATGTCAGGGCCAGGTTTGAGGCTCAACAGGATACCACAGCATTTTGATATATAGTCTGACACTGCTCTTAACCAGGCACTTGTCATGTAAAGGATAAACTATAACTGAAGTTAGAGACGTTGGTGACAATATTTTTGTCATCAATAATATTGTACGTATTGTACGTTCCTTAAGATAGTAAAAAAAATTCAAATACTTTTTTTCTTCAGTAGTTCTGGAAATGTAAATACTGCCGTTAGTTTCTATTGGCCTGGTTAAGTTCAGTAACAGAACAAAACAAAGTGTTTTCCAGTATCCAGGAGGACGGGTTTAGCTCTGTAAGTAACGCTGATCTACCTTCTTCTGAGTCTTAGCGCCTTTAGCGCCTTTAGAGCCACACAGAACACACTAGGGGTTTGACAAGGAGGTGGTACGGGCAGCATGAAGACCACACAAAAACAGAGCATGACATAAAGACAGAAAGAATGAGAAAGAGGAGAAAACAGGGCATACTTTTAATGTGAACTTTAGCACAATTAAACAAGTGGTTGGAGGGAGAAAATGGACAGATGCTGTAGATTCAGCAACAGAACATGACTTTAACGACCGCTGTCACTTTAATTTCTAGACTTGAAGACAGAGCAGGTAGACAAACAGATGACATATTGTGTTAGAGAAGGAATAATACAATGGGGGGTGTTATATTAGACTTCAGAAGACAGACTGAGTGACTGATGATGGAATAATTGTGCTACAAGCTCCTCCAAGTATGAGAGGGTGGAGAAAAGAATGGATGATTTATGCTGATGTGTTGGGACTGCATAGAGGCAATATTAAACATACCAAGGCATGTCTTTCTATTTCTAAGCACGTTTGTCTAACTGCCACATTCTATATGACAACTAAGTGACTTAAGCAGAGGATATGAGTCAGGACCATTGCATGGAGGAAACAGCTTAGATGAAAAGGTAAAAACATTTTATTAAAAAACGGAAAGTTTAGAAATGAGGGAAGGTATTAAATAGCATGTGTATTATTTGTATAATGTGTAATACCTACAATAACTACATTTGCAAGTCACAACTTTCATTTAAGTTTGTAATGTAGCATAGCCACAGCAGACCTCTACTGAAATAAGTTACGTTATTGTTTTATCCCGTGTCATGCTATAATTTTATGTGTAAGACTTAACTTGAGTAATACGCTATTTATAGTTTGCTTTGTTTTTATTTCATTTATTGTTCTTGTCTTTGTCTCTGTGCAGGTTTGAATCTCTTTCTTTTCTTTTGGTTTTCTTTTTTGAACAAATATGGGAAGTGACTTATGTGTATGTTGTTCTTCGACAGAATAAACTCAAATCCAATTAAACCAAATTAATTTAAAAAAAATGTAACAAGTAAAAGAAAAGCAAGGAGGGAGAAACTGCAGAATGGACAGAGATTTTATTACTTAAAAGATGTGCCTGCCTCCTGATAATCAGAACGAATGCTAACTTAAATTTCAGAGACGTACTGTGAGCCAGTTCCAATACTAATAAGGTGCTAAATTGCTGTGTAGGTTCAGCAGCAGCATGTGTTGTCCAAGACAAAGACTCAAACTATAAATGGACAAAAACATGAGCCAAATCTCTAAAAATAGGTCACGGTGGATATTTGGAGTAACATAAACAATGGCTTCCTCAGCAGCTTCCGCAGGGAGCTCCTGGTTGTTGCGATGTAAAGAAACTAATCTAACAATCCTGGTTACATTATGAGTGCTGATACCCCTGTATGTTAAGGTTAGGATCATAGTTAGATGTAACTTTTAGTTGATTCATATTCCTTTTTAGTTTGTGTTCTCACAATTGCCACCATCTGCCCCCCAACAGATACATCAGTGGAAGATTCAACTGAACTTCCAGGATTTTCAAAGGCCTACTAATTAAGATTTTAAGTAAAAAGGTGGGTTGAGAGGTACATAGGGCAGTGGACAGGTGCTGGTACCTTTGTGAGTGCAGCTACCCTCTGGGCTAGCTCTGCTTCCACCTCAGGCAGAGTCTCTGCCTTGCGGATGGTCTGCTGCAGCTTCTGCTCAGCCAGCTCCAGCTTCTCTTGGAGTTGCCGGTTTCTGTCCTCAGTCTACAACAAACAAACCAAAAAGCAAACAGTCATTAGCAAGCATGCTGAAGGCTCGTCTGTGCCACATCCTGGCCTCAGGGTTCGCTTTGACTTCCACAAGGTGAAGAGAGTGGCAAGGAGTAAGACTGTAGGTTGGGGAAAGAGAGAGAGAGGGAGACAAAGGGAGACGGAGAGAGGGGATGGGTAAGGGTGGGGTAGGCAGGAAGTGAGGAAGAGAGCATTCATAATGACACAAAGACAGACATAACCCATAAGAAAAGAGGAGAGAGACATCTCCAGCTCAGTGAGTACATGTAAAGAAACAAGCCAGTGTCTTTGAGGCTTCCCATTCACTGCCTGCTGCGCTGGTCAGTGTGTGAATACAGCAGGAATTCATTAGCAGGGGTTCGAAAACTGCCAAGGAGAACTGCAGGCGATTCCTGCTGGCAGACAACTCTGAGACTCAAACACCAAAAACAGCACATGCCTTATCTACTCTGAGTCAGATTATAATGTGTGGATGTGTAGGTGTTAGGTGTGTGATGAAATAACTGATCTTAAATCAAGTTAACTCTGGAAGGAAATCTCGGACAAATTGATGCAGCCTTCAGTAACTTCTAATCGGTGATCATACTCATAGTGATTTTTAAAAGTTTTCGTCAAAAAGCACGGGGCCTACTTGTCTGAAGAGGGACTCCTTGTTGGCCACTTCATTCTCCAGCTTGTCGTTAAGGTCGTGGACGGAGGTAGCCTCCCGCTGAGCTGCCAGGTAGCGCTTCTCCAGGGTGGTGATCCTCTCCTCCATGTCTTCCTTCTGGGCCATTGACTGTACACACACACAAACATCTGCATTAGTGTCCTCAGCCTTTGTGGCCGTGACCTCAACCTACTGTCCTCTGACTGTTGCATCTTCAGATGAGAGGGAGGACTCAAAATGACTACAGTAGGAATTTTTGTCCCAAATGTCTTGGCACAGAAAATAGCATACTGGATAATAATACAAGCAAGGAGAACAGCTGACAGAATTACACTTAAACAGATATGATGGTAATGCTGTTCTAATATAAATGTACAGCATTGTATGTATGTAAGTATTGTGATGTCATCAGTTGAAAATGAAAATACCCCAGCCATAAAACCTTTAACCTTGTTATGTGTGAATGTGTAAATCCCCGTCCTCCATACCTCTCTAAGGTCTCTCTGTAGCCGCGTGTTCATGTCTTCAGACTTGATGAGGTCCTTTCTGGCCGTGTCCAGGTCCTCCTCCAGCTCATTGATGCGTGAAACCATAGCAGCCATGCGCTCCTTCATCTGGCCCAGATCAGCTGTCTGACGGTCCACCACCTCCTGGAGCTCACCGACCTTCCCGAAGACAGGCCCCGACTCCTCCTCCTGACTCAGCGAACCATCTGAAGACCGCTGTGAGTGGATTAGCATAACTATTTTAGCAAGTGTCCACAAGGTGTACAGCACACACGTAGGACTCACTTCACTTCAGTTCAATAATAGTACAAATCCAACATTGAACTGATTGACCTTCTTTAAACGCTTCAGATTGGTTTTTTTTGTTGGTTGTCTGTTTGTTTGTCTATATGTCGTCAAGATGGCCGGCTTATTCGCCCCTGTTTTTTTTCTTTTAAGTACTATTGTTATCCTTATGACTATGATTATGATTATTACTTTTTGTATTATCATTTTTCTTTTCCCTCATTGGCAACTAATTTGAAGGAGAATAAAAACAAAGTACATTTAGTCCTCTGGGGTGGGGGGACAATCATCAACTAAAGCAACAAACCACCTCTGGCTGGCAACGTTTTGGGGGGTGATTTTGTTGAGACTGATTAATGAAATATGTGATGTTCATCTGCGTATGCCACTCTGGTTGCTGATTTTGTGTTGTTTAAGTGTGCACTCAAGGAATATCCATAACATAACTGCATATCAGTTTGTGTTTGAAAGACAAAATATCTAGATAAATTACAGTTTACCTGTTAGCTATGCTGTCATTGTACATTTGGATCAAGCCTATTATGCACATACAATGAATTTGAATCGCTCACTCACTCGATACCTGCTGTTCCTCAAGCACTGATTACCTGATGTCAGAGTTTTATTATCTTAAGCTGAGACATTGTGCAGAACAAGCTGTCAGCAGCAACCTGGACTGTTTCCAGTCTGCCCACCACTTCCAGTATTTGCATCTTATCCATGCATATATGTAAATGACATAGCATAGCACAGCTAATCATTGCATGCCAGGACAGAAATGTTACATACCTGTAGAGATTAGGCTTATTTTTATTTGTTTAAACAATTTATAGTTGTATTTCCATCAGATCTGAGGCTTTGCAAAATATCTTATCTAAAATATGTTCAGAGAACCATTCTGACACTAAAAAGACTTCCGTGAGAAAACCTCACTCCTGCACCTCAAGAATGTTCACATTACAACATTCACATTACAACATATTACAATTTAACAATACATTATACTGTATATATCCTAAATGAATTTAATTAGTTATTAAGATTTAATTTCATTAACTGAACTGATGGCAGACATTTGTCACACACAAGCAACTGTGGCCTTGTCTCCCGCTTGGCTTTCCCACACATGCCATTTCACATATGCTGTTGAGTAACCTCACCTTGCCATTAGTGCTTGGTGTGTTTTCAGAGTTGTGGTTGACCTCGCTGGTTCCATCTGCCAGCCCTCTCTTCTGGCTGTTCTGCTCCCTGAGGTAAGCCAGCTAGAGAAACACCAGTTTGTTAACACCTTTTCGAGTCATTCATTTGCTGGTGATAACCATCTAAACAATTATCTGGTTAACCACTTACCCAAGAGCACTAAGCTAGTTTCCTTCCTTTTATCATTTGTGATGTTGTTTTTTTTTCCATTTGACTACTAAAGTACTCTGTGCGTGAGTGTGTGTGCGCATACATGGGACAGAGACACAAAGAAGCGTAGCTTGCAGCTCAAAACACTGAGTGCCCAGAGCCTTGAATTAAAACCACAACTATTCTGGTTGCAAACTCAAATGAATAAGCTGCAGTATATAACACTCTATGCCAAATGGCCTAACAGTAGGAAAACAAAACAGCAAAAAGCTGCCTTGCCTTAGGAAGTAAGGTTACTAATAAAAGCAGAGAGTGGCAAGTGGTTGATTTTATGTGTGTGTTGGTGTGCATGCGTGTGTGGTCCCAGGCTGATTCCCAGGAACAAAAGATGACTGTAGCATGAAGTGCTGTAGCATGAAGCAGAGAGGAAATCTAGGACACTTCTTCAAGATCCTCTGGGCCTTTTGTCAATCTTAATCCTATTCAATACACAGTGGGCTGAAGACTCTTCCTCCCTTGGCATGCATGTGCTCAAGTGTGTGTGGAACAGTCGTGGATCTCTTTTCCTTAGATTCAGTGTGTATACTCAATGTATGTAAAATGACTGCAATAAAATACAATATACAGTGACGTCAGGAGTGGATCTGTTGATCACATCTGTTTTTAAAAGGCTGTCAATTTTGTTTTTGCCAGCATCTCCAAGTGTAAAAATCTCTCCCTCTAGTATAAGATAAAGGCATAGCATCGGCTGACTGTTACACTTTAATCTGACTGTCAAAGCTGCGTCTCTCCATTCAGTTTGTGTCAGCACAGGAAAATCAAAGGAGCACATCATTCCTACATAATGTGAGCAATCAGTTACGGTCACTGCATTTCACTAACATGGTGTGATAATACACCTTCACTTTGGATTTCAACAACCTAAATAAACATAAAATCAGCGCATTTGGAGCATTTGACTTGCTGTTTCAAATATAAAAAAATCAACCAATAAACCCCATCAAAAAGAATGAAAGGAAAAGAATGAAAGGACGGTCCTACTGTGTAACTGTGTAAATAACAATACTTCTGCTCTTCAACAAATTACGACAGACAGCAGTGACAGACAATGGTGGGAACCATCTGTTTACTGTATTTTGTCTGCAGTTGAATTGGCAATGTTCAGCTTGGTGTTAAATTTAAGCCTAAGTGTATTGCTCACCAGTTGCACATACACTAAGTATGAAAAAGCTGAGAATAAAAATAATTTTAAATTCCTACATCACATGAATGCAGTATAAAAGTTGCAAGTGCAACTTGGAAAGGTTACACTGGTACTGAGTTGGAGGTTGGAGTTAAGTGAATTTCTCTTCAGTCAATTCTATTTAGTTACTTTCATCATAAGTTATGTTTGCTTACTTCTTTGTGTGAGATGGTGAGCTGCTCCTCCAATGCGCTGCATCTTTCCAAGGCAACGCGTAGTCGCTCCCTCACCTAGAAAACATGTGAAACAAATGTAAACAAATCTTCATGTCTCTCCCATTTCTTTGCCTTGCAATGTCAAATATTTACCATGTTAACATGTAAACATACTGGCCCTCATTTATCAATCTAACGTAGAAACCAGTTCAGATCCGAGTGCAGAAATCATCTTACGACAGGGTTCACGTGTGATTCATGAAACGTATCTCGCCAATCCCAGCGTAAGAATGATCAGACATTGATAAATATGGCGGCTGAAAACAATCATCATTTAAATATCACACCCCTCTATATTCTCTGTTTAGACGCCTCGCCCCGAGAGTTTATCACATAAAGAAACGTAATCCGGCCAAGAAGAGGAACTTCTCCGACCTGGGGATAGAAACGCTGACGTCACAAGTTCAATTAAACCAACTAGTTTTATTTGGCAGCCTGAAAAGTGGCATCAAAGGAAGTCGGAAGAATGCTGCATGGAATGAAATCACTGCTGCGGTCAACAGTGTTGCCGTGGTCAATCAAACTCCAGCTGAGGTTTGAATGTTTAATTTATATATCCGTGATATGTATAGTGTATACATTAATCTTATATCAAAAACTGCTAACCCTGTAAATTGCAAACAATTTGAAAATACTTATTTATGTCAGGGATATATGACACATAGTTGATGCCTTTACCAAGTAGATATTTTGCCACAGGCTACATATTTTTAAAAGATGAATACACGTCTGCATGTGCTTAGATGCCAGTCAGAATGGTCTTAACGACTCAGCCAGATTTACTACGCTGCACCCCAAGTCCACGCTCACTCGAAAACTACACGAGTTGAGACTTGACGTGAGATTTGATCGTAGCCTCCGCTCACGTCCATATTGATAAATGCCGAGCTTTGCGTGGAAATGACCGTACGCCCAGTTTTCTGTCGTACGTTCGTTTCATAAATGAGGGCCATTGTGTGTACACACACCTACTTCATTCACTCCTTTCAAAACACTCAAAAACAGACACACAGTCGTACCTTCTCATCGAGGGCTTTATGGTGTTCGAAAAGTGACTTAAGGGCTTTGAGGACCTCCACTTCACTTGAGACTCCTGCTGGAGACTGAGCCTGTCTCTTCACCACTGTCATCCTCAGACTACGCTCATGGCGAGACACCAGGCACTCCAAGTGCTCCAACAGGAGCTGGACACACAAAAAACAGTGTAAACAGGTTAGAAACCCATCAGGCTAAAATTCAAAAGCAAAGCAGCGAGCATCAACCTTGTTGCATGGAAACCTATCCTAAGAATTAAATCACTATACAATTGTTGTTTTTCCACAGCCATCATAAAGCTTTGATGAAACTGTTATCAGTTTAGTGCTGTTGCATTGTTGTAGATCTGTTGTTTTCACATTAATAAGCCTGAAGTGTGTGTTTAGGTAGGCTGATACAACGTATAAATTTCCCAATGTTTAATTTAGGTTTTCTCCAACTTTTTCTGTCTACTTCTCTGCTAAATTCATATTTGTGAGCCCAACTTTGAACAATATTTTTCAAATTACTGACCTGCATGACAGACTTTTCACCGCTCAATACTGTTTCACTTTTGGATATTAAAAGCAAAACACTGTTCTATATAATGAGCATGCGAGAGTGAACAGGTCATAGTCAGAGACAGTACTGACTAATGACACACTCGCTGATCCTGCTCCTTCTCAGCACAAACAGCTGTCTGTAATCAAATTTATTGTCAGTGGTTGAAATATTCTGATGATTGAGCAATTTGCAACGCCCATAACTTGTGACAATGGTTTGGATTATAGGATAGAAACTGATTTGTCAACCAGTGTTATGACAAACATCTATACCCAGGGCAGAAACACACAGGAATTTGACATGGATTTCTAGAGGAGTGCACAGGCCAACCAAACCTTCCTCATCAATGGTGGATGGATAGTGGAGGTTGTGTTCCCTGTTTGAATGTGTAATACTTGTTTGTTGTTTGTTGAGTGTGGGAGTGCAGACGCATTATACTAACCCGTGTGTTGTTTCTCTCAGCCTTCAGTTCTGCAATCTCCTCCTCCTTCTCCAGAAGCTGCTCCCGGCACACGTTCACCTCCTTTGTTAGTGCAGCAAACTCCTAGAATAGAAATGTACAAATACAGTTACATGTAACTGCTACTTACTAAACTTTTTTTTAAGCCGCTGTGCTTGAGAAAGATAAAAACTGTTGGTAACGTGGAGGCAGGGAGCTTGCATATTTAAAGTTTAAAACTTTGATCGACCTGTACCATACACTGTCCCATATACTACAGGTCGCTGCTATCCACCACTCTAATCTCATCCTCAAATAGAGCGGGTCTGGGCTTAACACAGGTCATTTTCTGAAATATGACCTGATAAATATAGCAAGTTTAGCAATTAACATTGTTTATTGGTGCAGACCGGGTCCTCAGCTGATGTTGCTCCAAGACCCTGTTTCTTCAGTGACATATTTGTTCACTGCTGGTATAAAGATACCAGTAAAGTTATCTCCTGCATCGCTTTCCTCTGTGTGGACAAGGCTATGGTCACATTTACATCGGAAACAATGGAGGCAAGATGACAACTGCTTACTGTCTGAAAGTACCTCAAGTCCTTTTCACTTTTCTATCAGCAGTAGTATTTTATTAGCTTCTCTCTTCTGTTCACTGCACTGACTTGTCACAGACTTGGTCATGAGGACAACAATACCCATATATCTGAGTGCAGGAAACGTACAGCAACAAGGTTTGATGATGTTAAACTGGAAGAAGAGAAAAGAAAGATGGCGAAACACCAGCAGAGAGACGTCCATCAAACACCTCCAAGTCCTATACAATATACTGCCACTGAACAGACTTGTTCTAATAAACCTCACATTACTCTCATCTTTCTACAGGTTCTCTTCAAACAAATGCAGTTGTGCTCTCTCTCTCTCTCTCTCTCTCTCTCTCTCTCCCTCTCACACACTTGCTTTTAGGGATTACATGCATGGTTGGACCTAAAGAATGTGCCATCCTGATTTTTTGCCCTGCAAAAACTAGCACAGGCACCCTGAGTGGCGAGGCCTTCTTGCTACGTTTCAGAGGGTGGGAGATGTGTGTGCAGGGGCTGGGGGGGGGTTGCTGGAACTGATCGTTCTTTTCAGTCACTACCACAACTATTCTCTCTTCCCTTCACTCCAGCCTCTGAGCTTTTCCAGTGACTGGCACAGATTCACTAAAGGAGTAAGTTGGAGTTTGCTATTGGCTACGACAAAGGTCTCCACTCTCTACTAGCCAATGAGAGACCATCAGAGGCTGGCCCGGGGGTAATTACAGAGTGGCTTACTTCCTACATTCCAGAGCAGACGCTGAGGTTGAGTTGTACAGCAAACTTAAGATTTCTCTACGCCTCTATCTGCCATTTATGACCCTTTTCTTTTCCCCTAACGTTCCTTAACTCACCATTTACACAAAAACGTATATTGAGTAAAAACAAATGGGAGCGTTTGATACTTGATTGTCGTCTTGTACGGTGGAAGTGCGGTTTAATGATTTCAGTCTCGGAAAATCAAGAGAAGCACCCATAAGAGGCTCCCTAGCAATCGAACCCAGTGTGTTGAAATTAGTTATTAAAAGTTAACAATTATCAAAAGTATGTGTTGCAGACTTAATTCATTGTTCTAAATCATTTTATTCCTTATGCTATATTTGTAATAACTTCAAAAGGAAGCAGAAAAAGAGAAAACCTGGAGCTTCCTCGTTGTGGTACATGGTACTTGAAATCCGACCCAGACTGGTCCATCAAAACCAGCCCACAGATACTCCTACCCACTGCATAACATGCATGTGGCCACCTACTTCACAAACTGGGCACACAAAAACACAACAAAGCACTATAATATTAAACAAATAGTCTTCTTTTTAGAATATTGAAAATGAAGCCGGCAGTTTCATGTATGGGATAATACATGCACAATACATACACAAGGTGGACATGATAACGTGTAGACAAGTACGGAGCAATTCATTACAGAAGCCCGCAAATAAGCACCACCCTTATTATATTATCTTCTTAGGTCCTTAATCATGTTGGCTGTATTTTAAGTAGTTAAGTTTAAATATGCAGACAGTAGAATCATGAGCTTGTATACATGCGAATGCAGCCATGGGCATTCAAGCCTGATCCCATTTGTCCCTGCAGCAGGGTAAACTGGTGTGTGGCTCAGTAAGTGTAGATGAGCGACATGCTGGTTAGAAGAGGACTGAGCTGCTCTCTAAGCCTTAGAACAGGGGAGGGGATTAAGGGGGGTACATGAATATGTGTGCCAACCTATTAAAGGAACAGTGTACCAAAACACAGGAACACACAAAAGCTTTTCAGGGATAACTGTACACTGCGCTGTCATTTTCGGTCTTATGGAGAAGAATATCCCAGCACCTTTGTGGCACTAAGACAGACATTAAATTCTGTATTATAATACAATTAAGAAATCTGCCTGATTGGCAGTGAGTGAAGAAAAATGTGAGCACAAGTAATTTTTCTACACAGCAATTACACTTTTCCTCTACTGAATGTAGTTTGCATACATTCTAACGCAACATATCATACACGGACATGGTCTGCTCATTTTAACAGAATTTCAACACAAAATGTTTTTTTAAAATTGATTTTCACCTTTCTTTTTAAATATTCCATGTTTAATATTCCTTTTTTGTGATATAAAATGAAAGAAACTGCCTCAGAGTATGTCTGCAAAAGATATGCACATATTTTAGTCATGTGGTCACAATGACATTCAAGGATATTAATACAATGCTTCCACCATAATATACCAAATAGGTAACTTTGACAAAATGGAGTGTAACATACTGGACAACAATTATATTAATTAGTGTTTGCGCTCTTGACTTCTGATATGTGTATGGAGAAAGCAATATGGGCAAAGGATAGCTCAGATTTTCTGAAATTTTGACAATGCTTTTTATCTTTTGGCAGATCAAAACTGAAAGAGAGGAACAGACTTCACTGCAGCTCTCGCAACGCTGCAAAAGGGAAGGAGATCAGGAAACGGTGAGGCTCCTCTCTGTTATGTCAATAGTGAGGACAAGAATGTAAAACAAACTCCAGCATACTTGATGAATGTCATTTTGTGGGCATGTTGACATTCATCATCATTGAATACTACGTCATGTCTACCATCCCCATATGCTGCTGCTGGATTTTATAACCCTGCTACACCACAGAACTGCAGCTACTGCAAACTACACATGGGCAGTGGATTTAACTTTCGGACCCTCATAACACTAATTTACTCAACACTTCGTTTTAGATTCGTCTTGCTTGAAAGTACCAGAATACTTTATGGATTCTCAAAATTTGGCAACATATCAGAGCATCTGATGAATAGGCTTGACAATAAGCTCTTTTTCTTTCCAACACCGCACCATCGTCAGACTGTGCTGTATTTGGAACTTAGATCGGAACCAATAGGCCGCCTACCTCCTACATAATGACTTTAGCCGTTCTTAAAAGCTTATAGCGTGTGCTGAAATCTGACACTGTGCAGAGGGCATCTGTTCTCCTAGAGGAGGACTCACCGTCAAAAACTAATTAGACACCACAATGGCTCCTATTCAGAGCTGCTTAGCCTGCTGCCCAAACACACACAGACAGACAGACAGAAAGAGTCAATCTAAAGGAAATAACCGAATGCTAGTTTGCACCATCTTTTCCTCGACTCCCTTCTATTAAAAGACTGAAGATAAAGATTCTTATACCATTATGGAATTGTTTTCTGAGTTCATAAGATGTCTTGTTAAAATGTCTAAACAGAAATGGCTTACTTCACGTGCAGTCCAACTCATATTGTCCTATGTGCTCCATTACTAGGCGTCTGCATAGATGAATGTCCTGAATGTGCTACTTACACATCCTATGTTCTCCCAACTTCCTCAAACCCCTTATACCATCAAAATTGTAAATATGAAAACGTAAGGAAACAATATTAGAGGTCATTTGAATTCCTTCTAATCCGCCATTATGCATATTTGGTAGAGGCAACGTCTCATTCACTACTTCAGTAGTTTGCTTAATTACTTTCAGTGTAACAAAAGAAGAGCGTCATAAGCTGGCCATTCTCTTAGACAGCTTGTCACGGTTGCAAAGACAGATTTCATAATGACAGGCCACAGTAACAGTAACAACTCTATACCTCCAGACAGGACATGGAGGTATTTTTTTTTGGGTATCATTTACATTCCCAACAATTCTCAATTCAATTCTGACTTTGTGAAACAATTCTGGAAACAAAACTGTTGAAAGCAAAAAATGCCTTTATTCTTAGCAGATTTTGGCTGAATTTAAGAGTCATTTGTTATCAAAAACAATATAGTTTCTGTGATTCTTTAGTGTTTTCACTTACTGCATCTTGACCAAGCGCCCACAAATGTATGAGCCCCCATAAACCTTTATTACTTGCTGCTTTGCAATCATTGTAAAGATTTTAATGTGGAGTAGCTACAGATTCCTGTAGCCCTAGTCACCGGTGTTAGCGACCGCTAACTCCTCAGAGTGTTAAGAGTAGATGTACATAAAGATCTGAACATTTTTCAGCACTTTGTGTAAGCGGATCAATTATACATATTTCAGGAAGGAACTTCTGATTAGATGTAGAAGCCCTCACTGCAGTTTTGACAATCGTCATAGCTTGACGCGACAGGTGCGGGTACAAGGCAGCATAGTAGGTCCAGGTCCAGCTTTTAGAAATGGGACAGGCAAAATCGAAAAGCACACTTCTTAACAAATTCCAAAATAAACTTTGAACCGTTTCCAATTCTGAACAGATTCTCAATACCCACCACTGTGGAAGACTACGTTATATTGTTCACCTGAAATTACAAATATTTAACTAAATCAGATCAGTACAAGGTTAGAGGAAAACCACCTCCCTTGAGAGACGAGCAAAAGAGTCGTCATGTTAGTAGCTTCAGATCACAACCAGGTGCTCTCTTTAAAATACACAATGTGTGCGTGGCACTGTAAAGTGATGTGGACACTAAAAAGGTGAAGGTTGTTTTCAGTTACACCTCTCCGTCCTGACGAGTTTTTTCATCACCTGCTCAGTCTTGACAGTGTCTTCTTCTATGGGCTCGCAGAGACAGATTAACGTCCCGTCTTAATGGAGAACCAGATGGGTCTTAATCTTGAAATATAATGGACGCAATGATTAATAGCACAGTGTAAGGCTCACTACTAATTTCGGACACGTTTTTAATGCATACAGTATAGCCTTGAAATTGTTAACACACTGAAATTCTAACTTTCTGCTCAATTAAATGTATCCACTCTTTTTTCTTTTTATTTTTGTGTAGCAAATTACCTGTGTTGAGCAGTGTGAGTGAAGCTCTGCTGAGACAGGGATTAAATTGGAATTAAAAAGGTGCCGTGTATCAGCTACTGTATGAAACCTGGTTTGCCAATGACAACATTACTAATACAGTATACTGATATATCAAGAGGTGACAGTATGCAATGAAACTACAGTAAGCTCTGGACATACTGTCACCTTCTTAATCTGATCAGTTCCTTGTACATAACATATTGCCTTGCTGCAGGCAACTGCTTCACAAACATCCTGTACAGATTTGGGGATAGTTGGTAAAGCTGGTAGGAAGTCGACAGCAGACAGCAGAGGAGCATGGCCTGCACTCCCCTGTCCTGTGTCTGTTTCCTTTTAAGTTTCTAATTCAGCTCACATTTGGCAACACTTGCACTCTGTCACTTTCATGTCACTGTGCGGAACAAGTCAGTCTTTGTCTCTCTGTCTTACCACTGTGCACTCTCAATTCATGCCATTGTGCCACTGACCAGAATATAGAACTTGGTCAGTGCGGTCAATTGGCCCCTTCAGAATAAGGAGCAAAATATCACAAACAACTGCCATTTTACACCTATGACTTTGTTTTTAAATTACATATCAGCTTGAAGTTTGAATTTTGCCAAACAAAACAAAACTCAGATTTTTTGCCTACTACACCAAATGTTTACAAACCACACCCCCAGTACTGAGGCCTCCAACTCCATTTTCTTCCTCTTTCGCTTCTTACTGCATGTAACAGTTTCTCTTCTTGCACAACAGTTCTAGCCAGACAGAAAACAGGACATTTTCAGCTATACGAGGTTAAAGTTTGTTCATTAAGCAAATTTAACGTTGATGGCTAAAGGACTGAAGAACGCCCTATCTCGACATTCTTTTAAAATGAAATAGATTTGCAGATAAAGCACAGTGTTGGCCAATCAAATACATGTAAGCATACAATCCTGATAGATTAGTTCAGAGCAGTGTTATTCTACTGTGTGGCTTACGATTGTGAAGACAGATAAAATAATTGATACCGTGAAAACTTTCCAAAGTTGCAAAAATGTGTCTTGTAGTTTTAGAAAAAGCTGTGTTGTGTTAGACCTCAAACACATTGATCTTTACATTACATAACATTCATTTTGGCATTTCAGATGCTTTTGTCCAAATCAACTTAGAATAAATGCATTCGCCGTAAGAACAGGAGCTAGATGTATTCAAATACTGCGAGTGCATCCCTCCAAAATAAACAACTCAAAACAAACTAAAGTTTGCTGGCATTGAGTATGACTTGGAGTCTGAAAAGGTAGATTTTCAGCCCATGGTGTGCGATGGGCAGTGGTTCTGCAGCCCTAACTTCAGTGTCCCACTGAGGGACCAGAACAGAGAAGAGCCTCGACCGAGATGAGAAGCCACAGGGTCCTCGGAGTGACAGGCAGCCGGGGGATTCATTACTCAAACCAGCCTTCCTAGATTGTATTTCATCGTCTCACCAGTACCTGAAGCAACAGCCCCATGCGTTTTTTAAAGACAGTGCTGTTTATGGTCTGAACATCCAGTGAGACCCTTTTAACACTAAACATTAACCTTTTCGAACAGTAGTTTCTAGGACATGACATCCCTAGTTTACAGTATGCTGCCCACAGAAAGCTGCCGGACTGTTGTACAACCAGCAGCACATGTCAGAAGAGACAGATAAACAATGACACTGGATGTCTCATTATCTTACACATCCCAATCAAATATCTAATAGTAACCAATGATATCAACAAGGGGAGCTGTTCTGTCTCGTTAGTCTGAATTTCACTTTCTATTTAATTCACATGCAGGATAAAACAATACCGTTTTCAGATAAGGATTTACATGTATAATATAACCAAAAGGCAACAGCCCTCACCAGACATCACACGAAAACACTAAAAACAACACATAAACATCGCCATGTGGAAAAGTCATCGCGAAAACAATGCCCATCACAAATGGTCGATGACAGTGCAGCACAAACGTGCGACACAAAAACAGCTTGTTTATCCATATGCTCAGGCAGCTCCTTCATTTCACTCACGCTGAATTTGACTACTTAGCTGACAAATAAGCAAGGGGCATTTTGGTGTCTGATGATGCCATCTGCTTGTGGTTTTGGTTGGCACTTTTCTTTACATTTTCTTTTTCTACAAAGAATGAGTTGGGAGAAGACAGCAGTCGCCTAGACAGCAGTGTGTCATTAGACAAATGTGTGTGGAAAACATATGAATGAAACAAAACCAACCATGAAGCTAACTACTACCACTTCTCTCTCTTTTACTGCCTCAACAATCTTCACAGCAGTTGTAGAAAACAGCTGGAGATTCACTGCCAGCAGACACAAACACACACCCAGTGAGTGCCACTTCAAGCAAAACTATTACAAACCCTGGCTGACAGAAGCACAGAAATTGACTTTGCCACAACATGTGGTCCCTAAAATGGGATTAGTAAAGAAATCTATCTGTGCACACATTAAAACTGGAGTCAATTAGCTATCCCCAAGATGACAACTGATTGTTGGCGTGTCAGACCGATTTGACCAGCACACAGAACGCGTACACCAAAAAAAGAAAACAAAAAAAAAGAGCAAATAAGCAACATCCAACGGGGCACCGCTGGAGTTTGAAAAAGCTGTTGACGTGTGAGCAAGCTGCCCTGGAATGTTTGTGCATTCCAGTCGAAGGGTACTCTCACCAGGAGGGAGGGAACAAGGGAGAAAATCACACCTCCCCTTTACCTACCTACTCCAGCCTGCAGACCCAGACTCTCTCCAGCACAACAGTTCAAGGTGGCATAAATTTAATTGCTCTTGAGGTTACTAGGAATGTATCTCAATGCAGTCGTCACACTGATAGTTGCTGTTTCCACTTTAAGTTTTTTGTTTACTTTCTTGTTCTTGACTTTCTACCCCCCTTTGGTTAATACATTTTTCAATTATGTTTAATTAAAAATACTTTTTGAAAAGTGCTGTTAACACCACTATTTTGTCTTCAACCCACTATTACATTAAGTCCACAAATTGAGAGTCCCTGACCAAGTACGAATCTAGTTGTGGAATGTGGATACATTTATTAATCTTTCGTCCATAAGGGATAAAAACCAGAGGGCAAAATTGGCAGACACCTGGAGCTAAAGCCAGAGCTACCCCAGAAATACAGAGCCAAACAATGCAATGCAAGACATTTTCAATTTCCAGTTTTGTACAAGAGCTTTTAGTATGACAACCTAAAATGAATCACAAATATTTAAAGCTGCATTTGCTGAGATTTCTTTAATTCTACATAATTATAATAAGCATTTAAAGTCACAGTGTGATTAATAAGAGGTAACAGTGCATCGTCTTCAGTGAACTCCTTAAAGATATAATCTCGGAGATTTTCATTTAAATAAACGTCTGTTAAGTCTCTGTCTATCTCCGATTGATGCAACACAATGGTGACTGAGCTTTTGGCCCACTGATGAAAGCATGCAGTATTACGACCCGGGTGTCGGGAGCCACTTTCCCAGAAAAATCACAAGCGGCGCACAGTTAGGCTTTTAACAAGGCTTTTAACGCAACAGACTCGCTCTTCAACTCACCTGTGTGTGAAGCAGCGTGCTGTTTTTTCAGGTCTCTGCTGTG
>NTHP01000729.1:186369-200027 GCA_003416845.1 Oplegnathus fasciatus
GAGAAACTGTTATGTGCCATCTGATCATCACATCAAACTATCTAAATGGATAAAAAGAAAGTGAGTGATTGAAACTAAGGAAGGTCGGTATGTGTGTTTGCGTTTGTGTGTGTGTGTGTGTTGTGGCCAGTGAGTGAAATTCAGCTCAGGGCAACAGAGGCTCTCCATTAAAAGAACATGTAGCGGGAGACTAGAGACAAATTAGACTACTCCGACTCTGAAGTAGAAGATCAGAGTGACCTCCGAATGCTCACTCATACACTCCAGACACACTCACACACACACACACATTCATAACTATATAGAAGTGTGTCTCTTAGTAGTACAAATTTGAGCACTTGTACTTTACTTGAATATTTCCATTTTATGAAGTTTTATTCTTCTACTCCACTACGTCTCAGAGGTAAATATTGTACTTTTTACTGCACTACATTTATCTGGCGGCTTTACTTACTTTTCAGATTACATTTTTTCATACCCTTCCTATTCAGTGAAAACCATGCATCTCCAAATTTGGTGTTTATGAATTTGAATGTTTCTGACAAACTGAAGGATGAAGTGTTCCTTTATGGGTTGAGAAAATTATCCGACTTCTTAAGCTAAGTAAACTATTCAAAACCCCCCTTGGAATAGCTGGAAAGGGCTGGGCTGTTTTTCTGAGCTCATGAAGTTGACTTTTTAGAGATACGCGGTTCTCACTGGACAGCAAACATGTGATGATCTTATAGACCATGATGCATTGCTGTAGATTAAACTAGCCAACACACTGCTCATCTCTCTTTGGGTACTTTTAGTACATTCTGCTGTCAGTGAACTTCCTGTACTGATGGTTTTACCTGAGTGTTTGCTGCCCCCTGCTGGTCCTGATCTTCCAACACATTCACATTAGATATACACTACTCACAAAAAGTTAGGGATATTCGACTTTCGGGTGNNGTGTTAGCTGTCGCAGTAGGTGTAGTAGTAGTATAGTCCTAATTATCTGAACTAAGAACCTGACCTCATTCAAAGTCTGGAATGGTCTTATGAAAAAGATTAGAACTTCAGTAAAAGTCTGTAAGTATAATCTGGAAGATGTAGTTAAAGTATTCACTGTAAAAGTACTCTCTGCAGTAAAATGTCCCCTGTGCCTGTTGTACTATTCTATATTCTCTCATAAGATTATTATTCCTTGTCATTAATGTAAAAGCAGGATTTTACTGTTGGAGTTGGTTGAGGTGGAGCTCATTTTCAACTATTTTGAATCAGACTGTAACTAATGATTATTTTCATTCTGGATTAATCTGCTGATTATTTTCTCCATTAATCGATTGATTGTTTGGTTTGTAAAAATAGTGACAATAGTGAGAAATGCCGTCACAATGACCCAGAGCCCAAAGTGACACCTTCACAATGCTTGTGCAGCTTCCTGTTTCTCTTCTTCTGTTTTCAGGACCACACAGCTGCTTTAACAGGTTAACAGTCTGATATAAACCAGTTTGATATAAACAGTCGGATATAGACCAGTTTGATATAAACAGTTTGATATAATCCAGTTTGATATAGACCAGTTTGATATAAACCGGTTTGATATAAACCAGTTTGGTATAAACAGTTTGATATAAACCGGTTTGATATAAACAGATTGATATAAACTGGTTTGATATAATCCAGTTTGATATAAACAGTTTGATATAAACAGTTTGATATAAACCAGTTTGATATAAACAGTTTGATATAAACCAGTTTGATATAAACAGTATGATATAAACCAGTTTGATATAAACCAGTTTGATATAGACCAGTTTGATATAAACAGTTTGATATAATCCAGTTTGATATAAACAGTTTGATATAGACCAGTTTGATATAAACCGGTTTGATATACACCAGTTTGATATAAACAGTTTGATATGAACCAGTTTGATATAAACAGTTTGATATAAACACACTGATATAAATCAGTTTGATATAAACAGATTGATATAAACAGTTTGATATAAACCGGTTTGATATAAACTGGTTTGATATAAACAGATTGATATAAACCAGTTTGATATAAACAGATTGATATAAACCAGTTTGATATAAACAGACTGATATAAACCAGTTTGATATAAACCAGTTTGATATTAACGGTTTGATATAAACCAGTTTGATATAAACAGATTGATATAAACCAGTTTGATATAAACAGATTAGTATAAACCAGTTTGATATACAGTCTGATATGACCCAGTTTGATATAAACAGACTGATATAAACCAGTTTGATATAAACAGATTGATATAAACCAGTTTGATACAAACCAGTTTGACATAAACAGATTGATATAAACAGACTGATATAAACCAGTTTGATATAAACAGATTGATATAAACCAGTTTGATACACAGTCTGATATGAACCAGTTTGATATAAACAGTTTGATATAAACAGACTGATATAAACCAGTTTGATATACAGTCTGATATGAACCAGTTTGACATAAACCAGTTTGACATAAACAGTTTGATATAAACAGACTCGAGTTGCCAGTTTTTAGATAAAAAGTGATTTAATGTGGTTTTTCTTTGTGACAGTGAACAGTGGGAGGCTCAGAACTGGTCGCATACTTGAATCAAAATATACAAGTTTCATCAGATATAAAACCAACAATCAGCTCTCAGACATGTAACTGTGGTAGAAAACACGTATGTACAGTTTAACACCCCCCTGCCCTGCCCCCACCCACCCTCCACCTGTTACTGACTGACTGGTCCCAGTCCTGCCTCACCCGTCTCACCCACCTCACCTGTCTCACCTAATATTGAAGGCTTGTGATGCATTCAAGTCACCTGGGAAAAACCGTCCAAATGTAAATGTGTCCTGATGTGTTTAACTGAGCCTCCATGTAGTGATGAACAACATGTCCAAACGCTGGACTTTATCTTTCTGTCTCCTGTTGTTGAAAGAGACACAAACAAAACTAACGACTATTTACATCCAGCAGGAGCTTTTTCATTGGCCCGCTTCATCTGATAAAGACACCTGGGAGAAATCACCTGTTCACATCATCGGTTTTCATCAGACGTGATGAGGAGCAACTGGATGTTTGATTAATCAATAGATGATCTAACAAAGTCCGGGTCTCAGTGTGTCTCAGTTTGGAGGAGCGTTAGATTGAATCGTTCAGATTGGACAGTTTGTTTCTGTGCTGATGCAGAAATAGTGTGTCCTTTCTGTAAAGAGACGGGGAGACAGTCGCACTGTAACAGATCACCAGAGTGGCCACAGTCAGGTGCAGTTACACTGACAGCTTGGTGGATTTTTCCACCTGGGGGCCAACTGGGGGAGGCGTCCGTTAACTCTGACCCTCCCCAGAAACCACCAACAGTCCACAGACCAGAGTCCACGTCCTTTGACACAGACCTATTAACATTTGCTCTTTTTAGAAAAAACAGAACCATGCTGTAGTTGCCATGTGCCGATATTGTAGAAGAGACTTTTTAAAAAGTTCAGTGTAATCTGGGGTTCTGCAGAATCATCAAATATCAACGTGAGATCTGAGACCACCAACCAGAGACATGTTTTTCTGTTCAAGGTCCAGCTGGGACAGTGTGGAGACTACAGAGGACTGTGGCTGACCTGATCTGAGACTCTGGAATGAGTTGGGACTTCTGTTTGGGACTGGTACATTTTTCTTTTTTTTTACTTTCAAAATCTCATCTACCGAACCTCCCAGGTGTCTTGAATGCACCACGACTGTAAAGCCCCTCAGCAGCTGGTTTAGAGGAAACCTTCAGTCCAGATGGCGAGGGCTTCATCATGTTGAAGTTCAGGCGGACGTCCGAGCGGCTGGAATGTCGACGTAATAATATTAAGACACAGATAAACTAAACCAGCATCTTCTGGTTCTTCTCCGTCAAACTTTCAACTCAGAATAAAGAGGAATTAAAACCTGATGTTCGACTCAGCGCTGCGTTGAAGGCACTCCACAACACCTGGTTTTGCAAGAGAGACTGAAGTCGCACCGGCGGGCTGAATCCAGTGAAGCGGTCGAGAAATTAATAAAAACATTCCCACAGGAAAACACCAAGAAGCCTAAACCAGTTCACCATCTTTTTGTGTTTTGAGTCCTTAAAACCAGAAACCTGAGGCAGGCAGATTTGTTTGCATCTAGAAGGCCGTTTTTGGTTTCAGCTGTAGTGGATCACAAACTTATAAATAAAACCTTTCAGAGAGGCAACGCGACAGACGAGACAAGCTTACATCGTGATTCACAAATCCAACAGAACACGACAGAAACAAAGGCAGCAGAGTGGCGAGAGGAACCGCCGAGCTCGCAGAGACACCAAAAACCAAACAAATAAAAGTTCAGGAATGATTAAAATATTGCTACAATATTTGATTTGAATAAAACGTGATTGCATACATGGAAATGAAGAAATCAAAAAGGAATAGAAAAAAAAAGAGAATTGCATCTAGGACTAAAGACCCAGCAAACCCGCTAAAACAGCATCAGTTCACATGTTTGACGCTACAGTAACCAGCAGTACAAAACACTAACATAAAGACTGGAAAACAACACCATAAAATACACAGAACATATGGAAATATCTGTAATACATCTCATCAACAGTAAACCTTTATCAACTGTAAACCTGCTCTTTGCCAATTTACAGAGGCATGATTTTTTTTTTTACATATCAAAGTCGAGGTCATTCTGACTCCAGGAATAAGGCACAGGGATCATCTGAAGGCCACACCAAGCCTGCCTTAACGAGGCCTCTCTTAACGAGAACTGGACTAAGATCTTGAGGGTAAATCCATGACTTCCCAAACATTGTCAGAGCAGATATTTTAAAGACACAAGCGTTACTTCAAAGGGGAAACTTCAAAGAAGAATCTGAGATTAGAGAAAGAATTCTGAGTTAATTAAGTCAGAATTTGAAGAACTTTAGAGTTCCCAAGAAATACATTAAGAAGGCTGACTTTAATTCCTTGATTCTGGGATTAAAGTCAAAAGGCAAGAGCGGCTAAAAGACAACTAAGACAGACACTGTCCGAATTCTGACTATAATCTGAGAATTCCGGTTTATTCCAAAAATCCTGATAAACTCAGAATACTGACTCTATTCTCAGACTTCTGAGATTAAATACAGAATTCTGAGAATAATCTCAGAACTCTAATAGTTCTTTAAATGACCGTAATCCTCTTTGAAGGCAAAAAACCTAAAAATGAGTTTTAAAAAAATAATTTAACATCACACCAGACTTCACGGTGGTTCCTGCAGACATGCGTTGGAATGATCGGAGTGTAGTGGACACCATCAAGTCCGCTATCAGCGGAGCGTGGAGGATTCAGATGGTGAAGTCTGAGGCTCAGATGGAGGACTTGGAGAAGGAGACCCGCAGGTGGTGGTTCTCTCCTAGGTCGTGGTTGTGGAACTCGATCAGGGACTCGATGGCCTCCTCCACTGAGCCCATCTGGATCAGAGCCATCTTGTGGTCCTTCCTGAAGAAGAAACCAATGGGAGTCTATCAGACCCTATCCACAAGTTCACATGATGAAGTATAGTGAAGGGAAGGGATTTGGGACAAGGCCTGAATTAATGTTTCAGGACAGGGAAAGGACAGGGTCTCAGGGCAAGGATGAAAACTTCAGGACAGGGTAAACACCAAGACTTTGGGGCAAGCACAGGGGCTTTGGGATTTCAGGGCATGGCCAAACTTAGGGGCAGGAATAAGGACTTCTGGCACAGATGAAGGCTTCAGGAAATGTCAAGTACCGAGCCCTCAGGACTACGATAAGCGCTTCAGGGCAACTGCGAGGGTTTTGGGACAAGCACACACAAGACTTCAGGGCAAGGAAATGGGGCTTGAGGGCAAGAATAAAGGCTTCAGGACAAAGATGAAGGCTTCAGGATACAAGGACAGAGACTTCAGGGCAAGAATGTAGGCTTCAGTGGAATGATGAAGGCAAGCATAAGGATGAGGGTTTTAGGGCAAGAACAAAGGCTTTAGGGAACGGACAAAAGCTTCAGAGCAGGGCAAGCATAGGGACTTCAGGGCAAGGAAAGGAAATTCAGGGCAAGAACTAAGGTTTCAGGGAAAGGATAGGGGCTTTTTGGCAGGGATGAAGGCTTCAGGACACACGATGCATTAAGAGCTACAGGACAGGGCAAGGACAGGGAGCTCAGGGCAAGGATAAGGGCTTTGGGACAAGGAATTCAGAACATAGACAAGGACTTTAGGACAAGGACAGAGGCTTCGTGCCAAGGAAGAAGACAACAGGGAAAACACAAATACTTCAGGGCAAGAACAGGGGCTTGGGGGTAAGTTCAAGCTTTTAGGACTTGGACAAATGATTCAGAACAAAAATAAAGGTTTTGGGACAAGAGCAGGGACTTCAGGGCAAGGATCCAGCAAGGATGATTGCTTCAGGATGGGACAAGGACGGGGACTTCAGGGCATGAATAAAGGTTTCAGGGCAGTGCAAAGGGCAAAGGCAGGAACTTTAGGGCAAGGATAAGGGTTCAAGACAAAGACATGGGCTTCAGAACAAGAGCACAGGATTCAGGGCAATGACAAAGGCTTCCAAACAGGACAACCACAGGAATTTCAGAACAAGAAAAGGAACTTCAGAACTTGGACTTGTCCTTGACTTTGAGATAAAGTGAGAGAGGCAGAAGTTTGGAGTGAACTTCAGCAGAGCTTTAATGAACAAGTGAGGCATTAATAAGGCTTCGAGAGCAGACACAGTAACGGAATGACTTACTGGAAGAACTTGAAGGCCTTGACCATGGCTCCTGAGCTGGAAAACAGCATCTTGAGGTCATCCTCAACCACAGACGGGCTACATACACAGAAGTAACATTAGCATTAAAGGTCACATTTCCCACAAATTGTTTAACATGTCTGATTTGAGGAATGATGCAGGTTGTTTTAGGTGACACCAGGTTTCAGGTGTATAAAGTGCTTCTCAGTTTGGACTACAGGCCAGGTGTCCATGTTCCTGCTCCTGCAGTTGAAGGACTTACGGGATGTTGGAGAGGTGTAAGGTGGCAGAAGGTGGGAAGATGTTGGAGTAGTTTTTGGAGCCAGGCTTCTTGAAGCGGTGCAAGGGGGAGTTGCTGTAGTCTTTGGTCAGGCCCTGGTCCTCGTGGCCTTCACGTGGGAGCTGGACACTGGTGTGTTTGGACAGCGTGATGCGCAGACTCTTCCCATGCAGCTGCTGGCCGCTCAGGTGGCTCATGGCTGCAAACCAGACAGGTGAAGAATGCTGCTCAAGTTCCTGACTAGATTATTGAAGTATTTATTTCATCATTTCATCTTTCTTCTTTTCCTGTAATACGTTAGCACATTTAGTATTTTTTTGTCACGTTTTTTAAAAAGAAAACATACATAATATTTTAGGACTGCAATAGAGTGATAAGCACCTGGAAATTTGACTTGAGCACTCCTGCAATAAAGTTTCTGACTAGAACTCTCATGAAAACGTATGAAGCGTAAGTGAATCTTAATCCTTCCCTCAGGGAGATTTTATATTGCAGAAGCGCGGGATAAGACACATAAAGTAAAACAAATACGATAGGAGTAGGTGGCTAATAATGTTTGGAGGCTGTAATCTTTGTATCACAATATGAACATCTCATGATTAAGACTTAATTTTCGCACTGTCTCAAGATACTACCACTACACTATACTTCTTTATTTTAAGATCACAATCATGTAAAACTAAATACCAACATCATTTGTTATCACAAGATATCCAGATAATAAAGTTGTGATCTTCATGGAGACTTCAGTATACTGGCAGAGTGAGGACCAGTGAGCGCACTGAGCATGTGCGAGAGGTTACCTAGCTGAGCCTGAGTGCTGTCAGACATTTGAACCAGAGCGTTCTCCTTCTTGTTGAACAGAATCTTCACTCTCATCACGTCGCCATAAACACCTTAACACACGGCCAGAAACAAATGAAAGGTTAAATCATTGTTAGACAGGAAGTCATCCCAACATAATGATCTACACATAAAGCTACACTTGTTACGGTCTACAGAAAGCTGAGTATGAAACTGGTCTGACTGCAGCCTGCCAAGCCACTGACCCTTAGTCTAACGGCCCAATTTAACTTCTATGCAGAAGATTCAACTGAGAAACTGGGGCTCACTTTGATGTGATAACACAGAAACTCTGTCAGAGTGCTGAATGTAAAACCTGGAGCTGAAGGGAGGAGCGGAGACGCTGCGTCAGAAAGGGGGGACACTAACGAATTTGTGAATTTAATTTAGAAGGAATTTCTGAATGTTACACAGGAAATGCAGTGAGGAAATTAAGGGTAAGGGTCAGAGAAAATTAAAATGGCAGATTACACTGTGTAGGAGCTATGAATTATGGGAGTGTTGACTAAAAAACCAAGAGCAGTTGATTCAGCACTGAGGACATGCAAACTGAAAGAAACCCGGCATGCAAACTCAAAAACTCAAGTTTACTGAAATAAGATGAAACACAATAAATGCAGCTTGGATACAAGTTGATTCATTCTCCAATAATTCACCGTTCATCACCGTTAATTAAAATACTTTCTGCCTCCACCTCAATACTCCGGGGTGAGTGCATTTAGTTTGAAACTAAAAAATTACATTACAAAATTCAACAGCAACACCTGGAGACACTTTTCACTCAGACTCTTTCTTCAGCAGACAGCAGATGAAAACTGCTGTCAGTGTGAGTATTTATCAAATCTAAAACTCACAGCTCAGTCGAGATCTGAATTTGTTGACTACCTGATTAGTCAGAAACAAAATTTAGTGTCTAATCAACATTTCAGGTCGGCAACATTAATTAAACTGATTAATGAAATATGTATCCGACTACACCTTATTCTAAACTAAAGACTGGAGCTCCTGGTTTACAACTATGAAGCTGATCAGCTTCAGTTATTGATCTGGTGTGAATCTAAGTTGATCATAATTCAATCTGACCGTAAATATGAGAAGAAAATAAACTTTCTGCACATTGCAAATAAAAAACAAGCGAGGAGAGATTAAAAGATTTAGATTTGCTCCACAGTTCAGTGAGTTTATCAACCTTGAACCAGATCCAAAACAGATCCCAACCCTCACCCGGTCTAACAGGGACTCAGCAGCACAAACTAAACTCCATTCACCTCCACTGTGTTGGGGTGGAGGCAGAAACCTGGACACATAAAACCGAAACTATCTGACTGGACACAAACTGCGAGAGGGAAGGAAATATTTTGTAATTTGGGTGAACTGACCCTTTAAAGCTGTTCAGGCAGGTGCTGCTCCTCAAGGACAATCATTGATGAAAGCAAAGTTAGTTTGATAAGAAGTCAAAACCTGAGCTACAGGTTTAAAAATGCTCAGAGCCGTTTGTGTTTCTTTGCTTCATTTAATCATGAAGACGTCTCTCTGACGGCGTGACAGGTGTTATATACATATATATATATATATATATATATACATATATATATATATAATTTTTTATTAATTTTTATTCATGATTGGCTTTCTTTAATGTATTATTCACTTTTAAACGTTGATATTTATTATTTTCTATATATATTCTTTCACTTTGTTACTGTTACTGTTACTGATATTCAAAAAAGTGTTTTTGTGTTTTTTTTCCAGTGTGTTTCGGGACTGTTTACCTGCACTCAACACACCTGATGAGACTTTTTGAGAAGCCTGAATTCAAAAGGACAAATCTGTTCTCAGAGCTTAAAGTTGCATCTAAAGTCACTGCGGAAAAGCTGCAAATATTGTGATTAAAACTCAAATCAACACGCAAAATCTGATAAAACCAGCAGACACTCATTTTTTCATCAAAACCAAATGAAAAAGAGGAAAAACAAACAGAAACTTAAACTTAAATTCAAAATAAGAAGCTAGTGACAACATACCGAAGAGAATAAAGAGGCAGTGGGGCGTAACTCTCTTTAAAGACAGCAGAGAAGGCAGCGGAGGGACAGGACAGGTAAAGGTGGGAGGGCAGGACAGGTGGAGGGTCCGAGGCGTTTCCATGGCAACAAATTAAAATGGAAAAAAAAAGACAGGTGAGGGGTCAATCAGAAGGTTAATTACCTTTGGAGAGGAGGGGGCAGATAATGTCAATATGAGGAGAACACGTTCACACATGACTGGACAGGTGTGTGTACACAGGTGTGTGTGTGTGTGTGTGTGACAACAGGGTTTCATGTAAAGGCATTAAAATATTACAGGAAGTCAGAAGGTGAGACAAAAAGTAAAAAACATCAATGAGAACAAAACGTCTTTTACTGTCTGACATCAGAGACCTGAACAACCAATCAGAGTGCAGGAACAGGAACATGTTCTTTAGATTCAGGGGTGACGAGAACCATGAAGGTTTCTATCAGCCTGTGTGACCTCTGACCTCTCTGACTGGTTGTAATGATGGTGATCTAAGAGTGGCATCATATCCCACAATGCAATGCACAAAGGAAATGGAGGAGGCGGTCACAGCTGGAAACATGAAACACACTGTGGATGATGTTGCTCAATATAAACATTAAAAATGTCTTTGTGAAGTTTCATCTTCCAAAGTCGCAGTCTGGTTGGAGCTCATCAGTGCCGTGCTACATGAATAATATATTATTATTAACAGAACATATTAGTATCAATCAGTACGTACTGTATTCAGTTAGCAGGTCGAATGGTGTCGAGAACAGAGTGTAAGTAGCACAAGCACCGAGCTGCTGAGCCAACAACCAGTTTGTATTTTTTATTCTTTATTTTTTGCGAGTGGATCCGAAACTGAAAAGTTGGAGCTCCAGGAGAAACCCAAGCAGGACCATTAAACGTAGTGTACTGGGTCAGGACCAGTAAAGGGCACACGGACCAGAGCTCGTTGTGTTTGTTGGATCTTTGGAGGTGAACGAGCAGATTCAGTCCGTCAGCTGTCTGTTTCTGTCTGCACTGACACCAATTATTAAAGTAACGTCTGTGTCTCTTCTGGAGCATCGGTACAGACGGTGTGCGTGTGTGATAAATAAATAAAATCGTGAACTGTGATTTTATTTTGTTAACCAGCTGCTGTTTCCTGTTTCTGTCTCATCAACAACCAGCAGACGACGATGTTTACATGACTGGAGACATGCGGGCGTCAAGCTGTCCTGAAAACCTTATTCTACTTCACTCTGTTGACTACAACTTGACTTTTTGTTGATTTCTCTGCACAGAAAAGTGTAGCAGGGAGTTTGGTTTATCTAGACTTATGAGGGTAGCAGGAAAATATAATAATGTAATAATGTAATACTGTAATATATAATGTAAACCTCCAATGTGGAGATAAACATTCGGCTGAGCAGTTTTAAAAACCTTCAAATGTTGTAAAAACCAGTCAAACATAAAAAATGTTTCAAATAAAAGCATTAAATCAAATGTTGGAGGGCTTGTTGACTTTAAAGGTCCTGCTGGATGATGATGAACCACGAGAAGATGGTGGAAGAAACAGAGTGAAGGACCCACCTCGGGGTTGAGGTTGCTGATCAGCAGGACACAAACTCCAGCAGGGAGGGGGGGGAATCCCAGCCTGGTGGCCCCGGGGAGGGACAGAGAGGCCAGGCCTCCGGGCAGAGTGGGGACTGTCAGGCCTGGATAGGGGAAGGACACTGGGAGAGGTGAGACGAGTGAACATCGATCTAAAAACTGCAGGAGACGTCTGACTGACACACCGGTTATGATTCTGCTATCAGACTAAAACAATCCAGTTACAGGTGAGTGCTGATCCTGTGACTCTGACTGACCTGTCACTATGGTTACAGACAGCACATTTTACTGCAGCTGCACAACAGAAGTTAACTTAATATAAGGGACCACCTCAAATACATATTTCCTCAAATAAAGTACAAGTGCCACAAGACGGCAGCAGCTACATGTGAAGCCCCATATGGGAAAACAGGGACTTTTAATTTGAAATGGACAGAGGAAGTGTTTGTGTTAACAGTATAATGCAGTAACTACAATAAGGAGGCTTCATACAAAAACAATCAAATATATTTATCAAACAGAGGACATGAGAAATAATCTCCAATATCAGCCAGCTTCAAAATAAAGGCCTGTCTCTAATATCAGACAGCTTCAAAATAAAGGCCCGTCTCTAAAATCAGACAGCTTCAAAATAAAGGCGTGAGGCCCTCTGCAGTAAATAAAGGCCCCGGACTCTGTTTGAGGAAATACAGTTAATATGTTTTGACTATAACATGAACAACATTTTAGAGATTCACAAACTGCATTCAGAAGTAAATTTTACTTCATTTAACTGTAATTTAACGAGAAAAATGAAATGGGAGCATGTACAAAACATTTTATTTGAACGTCCCAGACCGGTCACAGATTCTAGTCTTTATATAAAGTTGGATTTCTTCCTCCTAGAATCAGTTGGGTCGGATTACATTTTGTCTACAAATATTTGGCGCATTAAACATGTTACGCTGTGCGTCTAAGATGAACATATCTGAACTAATGTAAACTGGTGAATCTGGATCACAGCCAACAAATCTCCTGTTGTATTTACCTATTAAAGCTGCACTCTGTGACCCTCCTGTGTGACAGGTGAGACTCACCTGCAGGTTGGAAGGTGAAGGCCGGTGGGAAGGCGTGAGTCGCTCCAGCGTACGGAGAGGCTGAGATGATACCTGGAGCTGCAGAGAACAAACACACCTGAGTTACAGGTTTAACTCAATCATATGATTGTTGTTTGTTGTAGAGAGGGGGGGCGGTCTTACTGAAGGCTGTGGCCATGGCCGGGTGCTCCATGGCGGGCTGGCTGTCTCCAGAGGGAAGGTCAGGTCGAGTGAAGTCGCGGCTCTTCTCGTTGTTGTACTTGACATTGAGGCTCGTGAGTTTGGAGAAGCTGATCCTCAGAGTGCAGCAGCCATTATAGATGTTCTGTCCGTCCAGAGACTGAGAGACAGACAGGCAGAGAGACAGACAGGCACGGAGAGGGAGAGACAGACAGGCAGGGAGAGGGAGAGACAGACAGGCAGGGAGAGGGAGAGAGATAGGCAGAGGCAGTTGGATGTGTTGGCACTGGACATGTTGGATGTGCTGGACGTGTTGGTACTGGGCACGTTGGACGTGTTGGATGTGTTGGACGTGTTGGTATTGGACATGTTGGACGTGTTGGATGTGTTGGTACTGGACATGTTGGACATGGATGTGTTGGACGTGTTGGATGTGTTGGATGTGTGTTGGACGTGTTGGACGTGTGTTGGACGTGTTGGATGTGCTGGATGTGTTGGACGTGTTGGACGTGTTGGACGTGTGTTGGATGTGCTGGATTTTTGGACGTGCTGGATGTGTTGGACGTGTTGGACGTGCTGGATGTGTTGTACGTGTGTTGTACGTGTGTTGGACGTGTGTTGGACGTGTTAGATGTGCTGGATGTGCTGGACATGTTGGACATGTTGGACATGTGTTGGACGTGTGTTGGACGTGCTGGATTTTTGGATGTGCTGGATGTGTTGGACGTGTTGGTATTGGACATGTTGGACGTGTTGGATGTGCTGGATGTGCTGGACGTGTTGGATGTGCTGGATGTGCTGGATGTGTTGGTATTGGACATGTTGGACATGTTGGATGTGTTGGTACTGAACATGTTGGACGTGTTGGATGTGTTGGACGTGTTGGATGTGCTGGACGTGTTGGACGTGT
>NTHP01000730.1:0-29102 GCA_003416845.1 Oplegnathus fasciatus
CACACACACACACACACACACACACACACACACACACACATCTGTATTTAGTTACATTAGTTAGATTTCATATTGTGTGTTTTATTCTTGTTATCTTTTGAATAAATGATTGTGGACAATTACATGCTGGTCTCTTTAATGTTGCACAAAAGTGAATGATGCCAACCTCTTCTATGTAGAGCTCCAAATCCTTCAACTGTACTAACTATTGATATGGTAATTTTGGTTGCAGTTATTAGGTTAATTATTAATCAGAGTTCCAAATTGATATTTTAGTACCTTTTTATGAGACTGAATCAGTGAATTGTGAATCATTTTTCCCTTTACGAAGGGTGGTGCCCCAAGGTTGGGCTTAATGTCAATTAAGTCCAGTTATTTAATATAATTATTAATTATTTCTGATAGCCGTACATATTTTGTACACCTTTAAATCGTTGATCCCCAACAGCAATATTCTTCACAGGTAGATTCAGCCAATATTTACTTCCTTTAAATTAAGATATCTAGAATAATAGTTTTCCTAAAATCCTAACTGATTATTTCTTACTAAGTGACAGTGCAGTGTCTACAACATCTTTTTGACTTGAAGTCACTACTAATACTGTGACAATGTAGTGCCCGCTGGCATGGTAGTTTGAATAGAGAGCCAAAGGCAGTGTACGGCCTAGCGCTTGTCACTCACTGCTGACGTGAAGCCCCAGGAGGGAGCAGCCAGGAGAAATTAATGACAGGCAGATTCTGTAAAGTGGTCTGAGCTGGCTTCTCACCTAGTTTAGAATACAGCATAAGAAGCATTAATTAAATAGATAAAATAAAAAGTCCAAACATCTTCAGAGCTTTCCATTGATCCTAAGGATGTATGTTCCACACACAGTTGTCATTGTCTTACTGCAATCTCTCAAATAAAAGGTGTAGAGAACTGGAAGTCTAATAAACCTTTTGTACTTTACACTTGTAAGGCATAACAATTAATGGAAACAGAAATGTGATTTTTGTTTCTTTGAAAATCTGTCAAAAGTTTGGCTCTGGCCACATTTCCTTGGCTCATGACAGACTTGTTGACCATGTACCTATCAGCCAAATTTCTCCCTCAGTTCTGTCAGAAATGTATGGACTTAGTGTGACCTGCTTATCATGTCGCTCACTTAGAGAACTTCTAAGTGAATACTGGACTGTTACTGCAACACTATGTTCTTTAAGAAGGTACTACATCCTCAAATACCCTTTGAGCAAGTGTGTGTCCTGGAAAAACTAAGAAAAGGTAGAGGTCATTGGCAGGAACAGGCTGCAGGGCATTCAGCCTGAAGTCTGCAGAGTCTGCACAGTCACTTCAACTGCAGCTCTGTTGTCTGTACACAGCAATGACTAATCCTTTGTTTTCCTCTGCTGAACTATGAATGTTAGTCCATGTTCTAAGACTAAGGGCTCATTGTGTGATCTGATTGTTTTCTACAATATCAAATATAGCATGATGTACTGTGCCAGCATGTAGTGGAGCAAATTAAAAAGAAGAGCACATGGCGAAGAGAGGCTGAAAATATGATGAGGTACAATGTGCTGAAAACAGCTGCTAAACAGACATGAGATCACTGTCATTCATGCATATACAGTATGTGGAACAGCATTAGGGACAAATTATTTGAGTTCTGAGATTACATTCAATATTCTGAATACTATATTTTAAGTCTTGTCCTTTCTTTAGACTTCTAACTAAATCTCAGAATATTGACCTCAGAGTTCAAATATATTTTGTTCCTGTGGGCCTAAAGGCCTTAGTAACAAACTAGTTCATACTACATGTTATCTGACCACGTCTAAAAACAAACATGTTTCTAGCTGTTCTGAATATTGCACTCTGTTCTACACACATGAAAAGATGGAGGTAATGATCGAACCCTGGCTACTTTCTCATGTCCACATACCCAAGCAATTGCTGCTTGCTTGAGGTGGGCATGGGTTGATTGATTGTCTTTTTCAGAAAGTTACAAAAATTGGATCCTGATTTTGCTTTCAGAGAGCGGGTTCCAGATATTCAACAAGCACTTTGTTGGAAGCATACTGAGGCCTTGATCTTCCTCACATTCTTCTGTACATTTGAGCATGCACCCACTTGAAGATTTTTTAGTGGACTCTTGCAACCAATGCTATTTTGCTTCCTATGGTTTTATCATTAACTCTGCTGCCCCTTTCTCCTTCAAAGGAACATTCTTTGACTAATGTATTGAATAATGTTTTTCTTCTCCATTATGTGAGATTTTATTTAATACCCAGCTTGAACTTTGTCTTTGATCAATCAGCTCATCATATGTAATGACTTAATAAATTTGGTGAAGTAAAAGAAAATAAAGATTTTGTTTTTAAATATTTTATTTAAAATTATTTGGTTCCTTCTAGGTAGAGAATAAGAGACAGTGCATGGTTGAGAGAACTGTAAAAGTTCAGTTAAGCTGTGTAGTATTCTACAGTCAAAGGTTACAGGGACTCAATGTGTGAATGTAATTTTATAAAGAAATAAAGCATTTTAAACCAAATTAAATGGCGTGTTCCTTATGTTTTGTAACTGTCTGTGCTTGTGTGTGAGAAAGTGTGATTACTCTTCCTATCAGTAAACCTACAGTAGCCTATGTGCAACAGTATGTTAAAATAGCAGGTATTACACATGCAAATACAGAGCTTGGAAAAAAATTATTATACAATCCAAAATCATGATAATTAAAACATATGTTCCAAAACACCAGTTTCTTCCAAATAATTCCCAGTAAATGTTTTAGTACAGAAATTAATGGGTGCTGCAAACACATGTATGACGAGAACATAAGAACGTCACCTTCCTTAACAGGCCATATCATTAGACTGTTCTCCCAAGAAAAATGACAGCATCAGTTATTTTTTCAAAATGTAAAATGACCTGTATTTATGTTTAACTAACGCAAGTGGCCATGTCAATTATGAATCATGTCTGTCAGGTGCAAAGGAGGAAGTGGCATTATAGAGCCACAAAACCTTTGAGGGAGGAGGTTGGGGTGAATGGATGGGTCAACAAAATATGTGACTTCAACACTGGAGAGTGCTGTTCATATCCTGTTTCCCACCAACAGTAAATGACTTTTAACCCGGATCTTCCCCTCACCAAGTAGATTGTGTGCCTGAAGTTAACCAAACTTTAGCCATAGCAGTGGCAGATCAGAAAATAGTCATATGCATCCATCTGAAACAGTGATTTGTAATGGTTTTGAAGGGCGCTGATAAACATTGTCATCATGCTGATATAGGTGCCGGATCAGAAAACACTAAAATGTGTCATTTTTAAACGCATTAAGAAACAGTTTTGTTGTAGTTTTGAGGACTCGTTGACCATTTTCTTAAGCATTTTCAGTGGTGGAATATAACTGAGTTCATTTACTCTAGTACTGAACTTAAGTACTTTACTGCAGTATAAAGTATGATACCTTGTTATGGATGAAACCAACTATAAGTATACATAATTATTAAAATTAGCTCCACCTTCACCAACTACAACAGGGAAATGCTATTTATACACTCATACACCAGTAATAATAATAATCAAATAATATGATATTTAATAATATAACCATTGAATATGTATTCACTTGGGACTGTATAGGTGTTGGTTGAAGAATATTGATGTTCGCCTTGGGGTGTTGGTAAGAACACACAGGATGCTCTGATACAGTTAATTGTTCTTTACTATGAATCCAACACAACTGCACATCATTGCCACCATTGAGGCTTACAGGTGTGACGTGGTCTATAACAGGAACAAATATAACAAGTCGCTTTGCCATCAATCGGAAACGCTTGCGTTTCCACGGCTGGGGCAGTCGCAGGCACCCGTTACTTTCTACCCTTTAAGTGTAGACCTACACAGCCTGCGGGAGCAATTTGGGGTTCAGTATCTTGCCCAAGGACACTTCGACATGCGGACTGGAGGTGCCGGGGATCGAGCCACCGATCTTCCGATTAGTGGATGACTTGTGGACTGTTTCATTGTCTGTGGGACTGTGAAAAGATTTTTGGAAGGAGGTATCCCATATGATATCCCAAATAGTGTCAGTAAATTTGCCTCTTGATCCCAAAGTGTTTATCTTAGGGTTGTACCCAACCAATCCTCTTCTTAAGAACAAAGTACAAATTCTTGTAGACATGTGCTTATTGCAAACGAAACGTTCGATAGCTTTCATCTGGTAAAGCGCGAACAGGCCATAGGCCAATGGCTTTGCGAAATGTCGTCTTGCCTAACAATGGAAAGGATAACATAATATATGGTTAAGGGTAAACAAGACACTTTTGAAGAGGTTTGGGGACCATTGTTGGATTTTGTTGAGCAAAGTGATGTGGGTGAAATACTGGCTAAAGGGGGGAACTCTGGGTAATATACTATTCTTTGTGTGCATGCAGGGTGGTGAGAGAGATATCTGCATTCGCTTGTGACACTGTGTTTCATCTTAAATAGACTATAAATATGTCCTATCCTATTGGATCAGACCACTGTAAAAGGTAATTTTGTTAGTTTTATGCTCTGTAGCACTTCTGTTTTGTTTGTGATATTTCATTTTCACCTAATTATTTACTTTCACTTTTGTTGTTGTTGGGGTTACTACCAGTTCGCTTCTGTTGTTTTTCATGCAATATCCATACTTCAAAAATGTTTTTGTTAGAAAAAACAAAAATCAATAAACATATTGTTAGAAATATGTACTACTCACGGTTTGTCAGAGACGCACACAACTCACACCACCTGGATGCCGTCCACCATAAGTCCACTTTGCACCCTGCTCTGCCGACGTGCTTCTTGCTATACCTATTAATTACTGACTGCACAGCTCTCTGTGCTCAACAATGAAGCTACGCACTTCACTACCAGAGGGCACTTCTGCCAACAGCTTTTCCAACAATAACACTCACAGGAGCCAATTTTCTGCATTGAGTACTTTTACTTTTCAGAAGTTAAGAACATTTGGTACATTTTGTTAAGTACTTTGTTAACTACTTTTTTAAGTAACATTTTCAATGGAGGACTTTTACTTGTAATAGAGTATTTTTACATTGTGGTATTGGTACTTTTACTGAAGTAAAGGATCAGAGTATTCCATCACTGAGCATTTTCTACCTTCCATGTATCCACCAGTTACACTTTATTTCAATACTGAATAAAAATCAATTTACAGAGCCACAGTCAGTGTCAAAAGCTACGTTGAAACTGTAGCTCCTGAAGCTACAAGGAAGTTGAACCACTGGAGGTCAGCGATAACAGGATTTCAGGGGGGTTAAAGGATTTACATTTTCCCAAGTCTGTCTTTAAACAATATTGATAATGTCCATATGTACGTACATTTAAAGCGACATCAGTCACAGTCTTGTTAGTAAGAAAACACTGTTTGTGGAAATACAAAGAGGGAATTCCTTACTAAACACAGTTTAACTCTGGAAGATACTCACTTCATATGTGTACCTCGAACTGCTGAAGCCTCACATTAAGTTCTGATGAACTTTAGAATATTGTCCACGGAATGAGGGCTGTGGATTTTGTCCCTCATCACTTACACTGGAATTGCATCAGGACAGGATCTATTCATGGCCAGTATGAAGTAGTAACTCTTTCAATATATACGATTAGGCATGTGAGTACTGTTTTAAGACAGACTTGAAAAAATGTGAATCTTTCCTTTAAGTTGCTCTTAAAATATCATTTTTCAATGCTGTGAGCACCACAAACGAGATTCTATGCACCTCCATTGCGAAATCACAGAGACAGCAGTGATGGAAGAAGTATTGGAGTTAAGTCCTCTATATGGTTTCAGGACTGCCTGTCTCATAGACAGCAATGTGTGATTTTGGGAAATGATCGCTCTGTATTTTTACCATTGTCAAAGGGGGTTCCACAAGGTTCAATATTGGGTCCTGTCTTGTTCACAATTTATATCAACAATATTACATCTTTTATAACAAATTGTAATGCCCATCTTTATGTGCATGATACAGTTCTGTATTGCTTTGCTAATACTGCACACTCAGTCACTGAAATCCTTCAACAAGCTTTTGACAAATTGCAAGATGCACTTTTTAACTTGAAATTAGTCCTGAATTCAAACAAGACTAAATATATGCTATTCTCTCGAGCCAGAGATATTGTGGACAACAGTTTGCAGGTCACCATTCTGAATGGACACAGTATTGAGAGGGTCTCAGAGTATAAATATCTTGGAGCCTGGCTGGATCAAAAAGGTACGTTTAAATTTCACACCGACACACTTGTCAGCAAGCTACGACAAAAAAATGCGTATTTGTACAGACACAGAGCTAATTTTTCTATGCTCAGTAGGAAGTAAATAATTAAGGCCATCTTCTTGTCTGTCCTGGATTATGGTGATGTTATCCATGGACACACCTCTGCCTCCACTCGTAAACCCCTTGATTCAGTTTATCACTTCGCCCTAAGATTTATTACTGGTGACAGTTATTGCATCTTATATGAAAAGGTTGGGTGGGCATCTCTAACAGTAAGATGTGACAGCATTGAATTCTATTTATTTATAAAGCCCTTAATGGCAACTTGCCATCATATATTACTTCTTTATTAAATTGGTCCTACAGGCATTATTTGACTCATTCAAGTGATTGGCTAACACTAGAAATCCCACGTGCAAATACTAAATTTGGTAAAACTGCTTATAGTTTTTGTGCTGCACATACTTGGAACATTTTACAACACACATTAAAACTTAATACAATTGTACCTATAGGTCAATCTGAAAACAATGTTTACAAACTATTAAGCTCTTGAATGTAACTGTTTTTAACTGTGTTCTATTGTTGTCTGTTTGTTTGTTTTCTAGTAAATTATTTTTTGTATGCATTTATTCTGTTGAATAATGTAATTGTGCTCTCGACATCATTGAAAATGAGGGTATGCCCTCAATGATTCCTCGAGATTTGAAGGTTGAATGAAAAATTTAGATCCTTTACTCCAGTAAAAGTAACAATAACAGTTTAAAAATATATCATTTTGGAGTGCCCTGGTAGCTGAATGGTTACATTAGGCCTACACAACACACAACTTCTACGTCCACGGTTCGATTCTATCCCGCAACCTGTGTTGCTCTTTTCTCCCCTGCTACTCGGAACTCCGAAAAAAAACTCTGACACGGAAAAGTGTAATGGAACGGTCATTCAAGCTGGAATTCCAAGTCGGAAACTCGGGCACGATCCATCTAGCCTGAGTTCGCCGACATAAACACATCCGACGTCACAGCAGCATGGCGGCACACACAGTGAACAGTAAACAGAATGACCTTTTCATCAGATATTTACTATATGTAGTCAAACATGATTGCCCATGCACGCTCTAGGTGGATAGACAGCCTGTTATAAAATTGAATTCTTTTTGTAACAGTATTCGCAGACGGAAACATGAATCTGTTTATAGGTCCTCAGTAGATGCTTTTGCAGTTGAGAGACTTGTCATACAAACATCAGTTTGCTGCGCACGTTTTCCTGAGCAGATGCACTGGGATCAGGAATACCCACTCGGAACTATTGGCTTCCGACTTGCAATAGATTGCACCATTAGGTCTTTTACGGTATCAGCAGTCACGTGATGATGCCTGAGCCACTTCCAGATGTCGTTCAGATGCTCCAAAAAGCTAGTAAGTGGTAATTTGGGAAAACAATCTCACCACAAGGTCCACCCAGCAATCCCAGCCACTTAAAAGGACACACACTTGACCTTGTGCTCTCCTATGGTTTCTGTGTGGAAGATGTGAATTTGGTTGATATTGCCATCTCTGCTCTCACTCCTCTCTCCTGACCCCAAACCCCCCACAATGATTCGCTCCCGCCCCCTTAATTCATCCTCTGTTCCTCATTTCTGCCAAGCTTTTATTGCCTCAAACACTTTTTTAATACCAATGATTACCAGAGCATCCAGGTAGAGGCGCTTGTCAGTGTTTTTAATAACTCTTGCACCAAGGTTTTAGATTCTGTAGCTCCAGTCAGATACAAAAAGTTGAAATCTCGCTCTCTGCCATGGTTGAATCAAGAAATAAGAAATTTAAAAAGACAATGCAGAAAGGCAGAGTGGAAATGGAAGAAGGACAGGAGGCACTGTCCTTGCTTCCCTCAAACATCTGATGTTTACTTATCAGTATAAAATCAAAGAAGCAAGAAACTCATATTTTTCACAGCTGATCGCTAAACAGGGTCATAATCCCGGAATCCTTTTTAAAACCATCAACTCGGTGATTGCTCCCCCGCCTAGCCAGCCAGTTGAATCCTCCCCAGAGAGATGTGAAGAATTTCTTAACTTCTTTTATGACAAAATAGTGGAGATTCGGAAACACACGAACACCGATTTCAGAGAGCTTGATGTTGACTCCTGCCCACTTTCAACAATAACCTACGTCAGTGAAATCTCTCTGTCAACCCTGAAACGCACTGTTGCACTTTCAAAACCATCCACCTGCCCTTCAGACTGCATTCCCATCTGGTTTTTAAAAGCTGTATTTCAGGTGGTTGGTCCAGATATTTTAATCATTATTGACTGCTCTCTGTCTACTGGTATTTTCCCTTCCAATTTTACACACACCACTGTTTACCCTCTCTTAAAGAAACCCTCTCTGAATCCCTCTGTTTGAAGTAAATTTAGACCCATTTTTAAGCTGCCATTTTTGTCCAGGATTTTAGAAAAAGTTGTCTCTGCTCATCTGACTTCTTTTGTGAACAATAATCAAATCTTTGAAAAATTTCAATCTGGTTTTTGCTCTCAACACAGCACTGAAACTGCTCTGGTCAAGGTTTCCAATGATTTACTGCTTGCTGCTGATGCAGGCCTGTCCTCCATTTTTCTTCTCCTTGACCTCAGCTCAGCCTTTGACACAGTGGACCACAATGTCTTAATCAACCGCCTGAAAAACTTTGTTGGTATCAGTGATGGTTCTGAACTGGTTCACATCCTATCTGTCAAACAGGTCCTTCTCTGTTACGCTTGGAGATGCCTCCTCCTCTCATGCTCCTCTGTTTTGTGTGGTCTCCCAGGGGTCTATTCTGGGTCCCCTCCTATTTACCATTTACATGCTACCCCTGGGACAAATCATGTGTAGACATAATGTCGACTTTCATTGTTATGCGGATGATACACAACTCTATGTCCCTTTAAAGCCTGGCACCACGAATGTTTCTTGCTTCATGTCCTGCCTTGCTGAAATTAAGAATGGGATGTCCAAAAATGCCCTGCAGCTAAATTAATCCAAATCAGAAATAAGTACCCCCTCCAGCCCCAGCACTAGCAGCATTAACAATAAAGCGACCACATCAAACCAGTCCTTGCTGCCCATCACTGGTTACCTGTGAGTTTTAGAATTGATATTAAGATTTTACTGCTTGTTTTAAAGCCTTGAATGGACAGGCTCCTGCCTATATCTGTGATCTGCTAACTCCCTATGAGCCTGGTCGCTGCTTGAATCCTTTGGCAGGGACCTACTAATGGTTCCAAAATCTCAACTTGTCACTAAAGGTGACCGGGCCTTTGCTGTCCGGGCCCCTCAACTGTGGAGCTCCCTGCCTGAGGATCTCAGGCAGACAAACTCAGTGACCTCTTTTAAGTCTCTTCTTATTATTGTTTTATTGTAAAGCACTTTGTAACATTTTTTTGCTTTTCATTGTATTATATGATCTTCCTAACCATATGAAATCATTTTTTCTTTGCTTATTCGTCAAAAGTATATGCTGCCACAACTCAGGAAATGCAGGATTGGACCCAAACACAAACAGTCAAGGCAGAAGGGAGGATTTCAGTGATGTATTGATAAAGAAAGGCTTACAGGCAGGTACAGGTAGGCAGACAGACAGATAGCGATACAGATTCTCACCTACTTTCCCTCATCAGCCCTGCCCACTTAACTGCCTCATTCCCATTCATTCCGGGCCAGTTCGTTGAATTTTCCAAGTTGTAATGTTGCTTTCTTGCCTTGTATTTTTACTTTTGAGCTTCTGTTACCTGAAGCCAAACCTTAACCGGGACCTGAACCTTTCCTGCCTGGGGAAGGTCAGGTAACTGCGATGCAGGAGGGAATGTCTGGATGTGGGAGTGAGAGAGAAGAAAAAAGTCAGAGCGCATCTGTTGGACAGGTAGCGAATGACAATTAACAGGTTTGGAGAAGTGGGAATGTGGCTAGAGGGAGGGACAAAGAAGCAGATTATGACGATATTAAATTTAATTTATAGCATTCAGTCTCTTCAGCTTGTATTATTATCATTAACATGCTGCTCAAAATCATACACATTTTTGTCATAAAAAAGTATTTTATGTTAGTAAATTATATCATCTCGTGAGATTATTTTTGTATTTGTGCTTTGTATAAAAAGAAACTAGAGTCGGCGTGGTTTCTAATCAGTTTTTAGGACCAGGACCTACTTTCAAAAATGATGCTCTTGTGGTTCCCATATTTATTTTTCAGGACCGTTATTACAATCCACAGCATCCACGTCTTTATGTCAACAGAATAAGTGGCAATCATAATATTCTGTATAAGCCTGCTTTCCTGCTCTCATGTTATCTGTGTTCATTCCTGACTGAAGGCCGAATGAGTCCATGATGAAACCCACAGGGTTTTCTTGACATTCTGAGATATGTACCTCCTCCGCTCATGTGACCCCAGAAAGGCTGGGTCCGGTCCTGCGAGATGGCACCATGAATTGCGAATTCATTCACCAGCTTCAGTTCATTCAGCAGCTGGAGCACTGCAGCTAATTGGTTCGATCAAAGAGGGAAGGGGGGATGGGGAATTGGGTCTGGGTGCAGAAAAATCTTATGAATGAAACCCAGTTTGGTGACGTCAATGGGAACCGCTTGACGCATGAAACACGTGGGCCGGGAGGGCGGAGGTATAAGCGAGCCGCAGACGCTGTTCGTGGTCCTGAAAACAGACGAGCCAAGCAGCGGAATCCCGGGAGAGGAGCGCAGGAGGAGACTGCAACACAGCAACAAACAACAACAGTAGTGACGACACTTAACATTAGACAACAACAATAACTCACACACAAGAGCCACACAGTGCAGGTAGTGGGGTCTGTGTATGTCAGCAAGACTTCTGGCAGCTTTGAGTGTGACGTGACGAGGTGGGGAAGCTGGAATCCCCCCACTGCTCCAACTGAACTGCAAGTAAGTGTCAACTTATTTGGCATTACTTTACCTTCTCTTGTGAGAAAGGAAATCTGTTGTGGCTGGCTGATTATTGACACTGAGAAATTTTGAAAATAAAATAAAACGACCACGCTGAAGCCTTGTATCCAAAACAAAGCTCCGTTTTTTCAGAGTGCGGCTCATAACAGCAAAAAATGTCAAAAATGTAGAAAAGAGGAGAGTGGTTTCTTGTATTTGTTGGGAGAGGGTTTGATAGTTGAACTGAAAACATTTAAATTCCCTTTAGACATATGAGTTATGATACATAATATATTTAATGATCATATAAATTCAGTAACATCTTTTATAGTCAATAGTTCACAGACATATGAGCGGTTTTTAAATGAGACTTTGTGTTGTGTTGTGGTGAATTGCGGCCCCTGTGGGAGCTGAATTTATCGTTACTTGGACTGGCCATATTTCTTTTGTTTATGGTTAACACAGAGGTGGCCGTATTGTCCCCCTCCTCTTCTTCCTCTTCATCATCATCATCATCATTATCACGTCACTTCCAGCCATCATCACCGTGACTCGCTTTGCCAAAAATAACCAGACTGAAAAATGAAGTAGAATGAAGCTGCTTCAAACTGTTCCCTTTACGAGCATTAGATGCGGTGACGTTCACAGTAAAAAGGTTATGATGCCAGAGAGACGGTAACAGTGACAGTCCTTTGTCGTGTCTAAATGTCTGCATAACACTGACGTTCGTGTTTGTTGGGGGTTTGGAGGTTTACAGTTAATGTGTAGGCTGTGGGGAGGTTACTCATGTTGACAGAAGTCTGTAGGTGGCTTTATGCGTTTTTTCTTGATTCTTGCCTCTCAGTTTGCTGGTATAAACTGTAGTGTAACCTGGTTAGGCCAGAAGCCTACCTTCCGGAGGAGAGAATAAGACAGATGCAATCAAGCTGATTTGTTTGGTTTATATATGGAGGATGAGATCAATCATATTAGATCCTGTTTATCTTAATCATTCACTGTGTGTTTGCACATCATGCATCACACACCCCCTGCATCCAGCCACCCCCACTGCCTCCACAGTAGAATATGACCGGTTCAACTAGCCATTTGGTCTCAAAAATCACAAATAAACATTTTCTTTAAAATGTGTGGCTTATTACTATTTTTTAACAGGCGAGATAATCTCACCCTGTGGCAGATTTTTTTCACTTATACTACCTACTTGATAAAAGAAGATTTTTAAGACGGTATATAGACCAAATTGTTGCAGATATTTTTTTTGCAGTGTCCTTAAACTAACTGCAGCAAACAGTGTGGTGTGGTGCCATGCAGCACGGCGGTGGTTCATAAAAAGAAGAGGAGGTGGCACTGGAGATGTAAGCCATCTGGAACGTCACAGTAATCTTTTAAACCCGTGTGTGCACTTTACAAAAGTAGACAAATACTGGAGAGTAGACAAATATGCAGGTGTGCTTCCTGTTGAAAAGAAGGAATGGCAATACATGTGCTGTTATGTTTGGCTGCTGTGATATTTTAGACTAACCAGTCAACGTCACTGCACTTGTTGCATTTCAGAACGCTGTGTTGAATTCAGCACAGCGTTCTGAAGTGCAACAAGCGCCATGAGCATCAGGAGCTGTCCCTGGTGATGAGCTGACATGAGTAACATTATCAGTAAAATAGTGTTCCTGTGTTGCAGTGGTGCTGACTTCTGCTCCTGGAAAGCCACATCACTGCATGTTTTCATCTCTTCCTATTCGCCCACACCTGATTTAGATAATCTTCATTTTCTGAACACACTAATCCAGCTAATTGGGTGTGGGTATCAGAAAAAGCACATGTGAAATGTATGTTTTCGCTGTGTAATGTGTGTTTCTTTTGTCACATGTAATACTACACAAAAGTTTTGTTACTGCACATGCCTCCTTAGGACTAAGTGTGAGTACCAGTGTTATATTGTGTAACTATCCTTGTATTCTGTCAGGCTGAGCAAGATTTTCCATATGCTGATAATGTGTAGCCCAATCCTATTAACTAAAATAACTGTAAAGCATCATTCTTAACCTCCTAAAATGAATTAACATATACATAATAATAAGGCTGTGTGTCAACTGAATGTTTTCAATCTTGGTGTCAATACAATTTCAGTACCTTACTGTAAGAATATAAACCTGTTTTCTACAAAGCCCTTTTTTGATTGAACAAAACAAGCCAAAGTTGTTAAATATTAAGCAGCCGTACAAATATATATAATATATTTTACTAAATAAAATGCAGTCTAAAACTGGCAAGTCTGATCAAAGAATAGTTATTGGTTCTATAGATGCATTTTGTTCAGTTGAAAAAAAGGATTGATTCAATACCCATCACTAAGTGATAATGAAAATGTGTGCTGACTTATTGCTGTTCCTACTATTCCCCAACAGAGACCAGTAAAAGTCAAAGATTTAAACTGATTAATTCAAAGCTATAGCCCTGTACAGTGTGGTACAGTCGTTCAGTGGTTAACGCTGTCACCTCATAGCGAGAAGGTCCTGGTTTTGTGCAGTTTGCATGTTCTCCCCATGTCTCTGTATGGGTATCCTTCAGGTGCTTCGATTTCCTCCCACAGTCCACACACATGTAGGGTAAGGTTAACTGGAGACTCTAAACCTCTAGGTGTGAATGGTTGTCTGTCTATATGTGTCAGTCCTGTAGTAGACTGATGGCCTGTCCAGGTGTACCCTGTCTCTCAGTGAGCTGGAATTGGTTCCTACCCCTGTGACCCTGCACTAGATAAGCAGGTATAGATGATGGATGGACAACAGCAGAGCTACTGTTATTTTGTTTACATCAGCAACTCGGGCTTCCATGTGATTCATTATCATCAGCACAGAATACATTCTCAATAGCTTGCCAAAACACCAAAATGTAACTCTCAATTTTTATCTTACCTGTCCTGGATCTCACCTCCCTTTAGTTTTTTTTGTGTTATTCATATCCTTGTATTTTGTAGCTTTTTTTCCCTCGGCTTTTCTTTCATCTCCTTATGATGTCTATAAGGTGCCCCTGGACCTAAACCAGACCCAACCATTTTCACTTTGATTATACTGTATATCTTCCATTTTCCATTGCCATTTAATTTTCATATCAAATTGCGATTTCATTTTCTATTTCCAAACTGCTATTTCATGGTATACATTTGCCATTTCAGTATCAGTATCAGTATCAACCTGACAACAAGAACGTTGCTATTGGACAATTCTGCAAAACCCCAGATCACATTTTTAAAATTCTCGCTTTCTACAATATCTGTGCATGGCAACTATGGTTAAGGTAAGGGAAAGATTGTTATTATGGCAAACTATGGTAAAGGTATGGTTAGAGTTAGGCACCTCAAACACATGGTTATGGTTAAGGAAGGATCGTAGTTACAGTAAAGTCAGTTATTAATTGCAGGTCTGTGACAGGATGTAAACTCTTGTCCCCTGCATGAAAGTCAGACATGCTACTCGCCCATTCACCACCATGACCTCCACACCCTTACTTTCCGCCTTGCTACATAGAGGACACACTACATCCTGCATTGACACTGAGTGGTAGCATCTTGAGGTACAGAATGTCTATGATACTGTGCAGTACAAGGCAAGAAGTCAGAGAATTATTGAAACTGAAATGTGTTTCTGTGTTTTTCTCTCTCCTCCAGGCATTTTTGATCCCCCTCGCTGCCCAGTGGGCCCTGTTCTGAGTGGCCATGATTGGGCACCGCAATGCCTCAAGTGCCCTTACCCTCCTGGTCCTCCTGACAGGGGCTTCCTTCCTCCATCTGTCCACCCCCAACCCAATCAACACTGGAGATGTCAATAACCCACAAAGAGATACTCCCCCTGGACTGATGGTGTCACGAGATGGGCAAAGAAAGGATGAAGAGAGACAATCAATACAGAGAGAAGAGGCAGAGGAAGAAGAGGAGCTGTTTAAAGATGTGGATCCCAAAACACTAGCAGCAGTTTTACTGGAGGCACTGAATCGCTCACAAATAGAGAGAAGGAGGAAGGGGGTGGAGCTCAGTGAGATGGAAGAAGAGCTGAGGGTGAAGGCTGAGATGGGGGAGGTTAAGAAAAAAGAGGCATACAGAGAAGTGAGAACAATGGAGGGAGTAGACAGAGACAGAGATGGACGACAGGAGTTAGAGCTGTTGATGGCTACACAGGGGAAGGAGCAAGAAAGAGAGGAGGAAGAGGAGAGGAAGAAAGCTCAGGAAGAGGAGAAGATGACAGAGAAGGTGACCAGTCATACCACAAGCCAGACAGTCCAGGTCCAAACAGAGCAGCAGCCCACCAGTCCAGATGGAAGAGGGGAGAACGGGCAGCCCCAGCAGGGGCCAAACAGCATTGAACAAGGCAGCAATGAGGAGGAGGAGCAGCTCAGCCCCGAGGAGCTGAAGAACCTCGAGACCATGATGAAGGAGTTTCCTCGTTTGAACACAGCCACTAAGAGGGAGGGAGATTCAGAGCAAAACCAGAGAGAGAGCAGAGGCTACAGTAGCTACAATGACATCATACCAATCAACAAAGGCAGCGACCTTGCCATGTCTAAGAAGAAACTGAAATGGCAAGAGGAGACACAGAAAGCCCTGAACTTCCCAACATTCAGGGGAGGCAATTTTATGGATGACTTTGAGGACAGTAATTATGGTGGCAGTAATGCAGCACAATCCAAGCTTCCAGCAGAGCAAGAGGTGATGGAAGATGATGAACCACAGGAGGAGGAGGAAGATGAGGAGGTGTTGAGTCCCGAGGAGGAGGAGGCACGGGCTAAAGCAGAACAGGAGGAGATGAGGAGGCAGGCCGCCGAGGCACAGAGAGCCAAGATGGAGGAGGAGAAGTTGGCTGACATCGCCTCGGACATGCTGCTGCGCTACATGGTCAGACAGAATAATGGGGACAAGAAGTACAGCTCATCTCTGTCCAATGCTGCAGAGGACAAGAGGTCTGATGAGGAACAGGAAGTGACGGAGGAGGACGATATCGATCCCCAGACCATCGACAAGCTGATTGAGATCTCCAGCAAGCTCCATCTCCCTGCCGATGATGTGGTGGATATCATCAGCGATGTGGAGAAGAAGAAGAAGAAAGACGTGCCGCCGGAGATTACATCTCGTTTGCAACAACCTCTAACTCCACTGTCTTCTTCATTCTCATTTACCAATGGTTTTTCACCATCACAGATTTCAAACAAGCAAAATAGCTTCCCCGTCTCTAGACAACCCTCCCCAGCTGTTAATCTCCTCAAAACATGGTTCCATGAGAAATCTCCAACAAAATCGCAGGATCTCTGGAGCAAACCTGCAAAGCCTCTGCTAGCTAATCAAAATGTTTGGTCCAAACCTCAGAAGTCTCTGTCAGTCAAACAGGAACTCTGGCTCAAATCACCCAAGTCTGTTTGGACTGGTTACCCTTTTTACCCCTATACATACCCATCCTATTATCAGAGGAAGTCCTACCCAGACTACTACCCCATCTATTTTCCTCCTCCCCCCAGACCCAAACCCCGTCACTACGTTCCCAGACCCATTCTCACCCTCAACAGCTTCCTGGGAAATTCTGTAGATGACACCTACACTTTCCCTCCCAAACGCCATTACCACAACTGGGTTCAGCCCCGGCTGAGAAAACCTCCTGCAGGCCTCCAGCAGAAGCCTTACTACACCAGCCATCCCCTCCCACTGACTTTTCAGCCGGTACCCATGCCCAAACCACGTTCCCCTCCCCGAATGCCTGTGATCCCTCTTCAACAGAAGCCGTTTTATTACTCAGCCCCAGCACCTGCAGTGATGAGAAATGAAGATTATTATGTGGCTGGAAAGCAGCCAGACAGCAGCAACCGTGACAATCTGGAGAAATACATACAGCAGATACTCATGAAGAGACCGCAAATGTTGAACTGAAAGGGGGATGAGAGGAGAGTGAGAATAGGGAAAATGGAAAAGAGGATAGATGAGCAGAGAAGAGTGTATTTCTTTATAACTTTATTTTGCTGGTATTTGTTTTTGTTTTACATATGTAACAAGTTTTTTTCTCGTATTTTGATTTCTTGTGATTTTAACAAGGACATTACAGAGGACTTTTTTTTGCCAGTGGTAGTCTGGATAAAATGGAACTTTGAAAGGAAAGATACACATCTACACTCCTCCTGTTTGAAGGAGGGGAAACAGGATGAATGTGGCTTGTTGGAAAGCATGATGCCGCAAAGATGTGTATCATGCTAGAACTTTTCATCCAAACTCCCAGCATGACAACATTCTCCATTTGGACATTTTACAATGCCAGCAAAGGAGGACGCTTAAATATGTTGCTACCTGTACCTTTAAAAAAATCTTTTTCAGAGTCAGAGAGGGAGAGTCAGATGAATGCTGACAGTGATGTATGCTGGAAAACATTTGATGGCTGATGGAATTTTACTGTCTAAACACAAAAAGAACATTTGTGTAATACCTCAGGCAGGGAAATTTGAAAAATCATAAACATAATCTTTCAGAAATGACATACACTATGGTCTAAATTACGTGGATGCCAAACATTCCAGCCCTGGAACATGTGATTCCCAAACTATGGACATTAATGTGCTGCTATAACAGCTACCATTCTTCTGGCTTTACGCTTTCCACCAGATGTTGGAACCTGGTTGCAGGGATTTTCTTCCATTTAGCCACAAGAGCATTAGTGAGGTCTGACATTGATGTTTGGTGATAAGTCCTGGCTCACAGTCAGCGTTCCACTTCATCCCAAAGTGTTGGTGGAGGTCAGGGCTCTATGCAAGCATTTCTTTACAGAGCTATCTTTGTTGAGACAACATTGACATCTATCTAAAATATAATTGTATGCTGGAGCTTTAAAATTTTCTTTGATTGGAACAAAAGAGGCCTAGCCCAAACCAGGAAAAACAACCCCAGACCACAGGGTGTCCACATACTTTTGGCCATATAGTGCATCAACTGACACACCTATCATTTCTTAGATATGAAATCAAGATCATACATAATCTGGGAATGGTTTCATGCCAAAGCCATTTGCTATTCTCATCTCATCTTTTAAAATGAATACATTTTTGTGCAAATGTATCCTTTTTGTGTGATTTGTATAAAAATGTGCAAAGACTTTTCAGCAGAGCAGCACCTTTCCATTGTTTATACTCACACATACCCACCAAAGGTCTTTATAATGAAATATAATGCACCAAAAAGAATATTTCATAACAGGGCTGTGGAAGCCACACTAACATCACTATGATGGCTTGGATGACTCATCCTTTTGCATAACTTCAATTACCTTGTTGCTATGGTGCCAAACCCTGGCCAAACTCTATATAGCATTATTTTACAGTTGATGCCTTCAGAGGAGGATGCAGCGGTGGAGGCATACTGTTCTTTTACTAAACATATGCATATGCATTTTGGACAAGGCTGGTATTATTCTATATTTTTCTTATTGCCAGCAAATCCTATGAAAAACACAAACCAAATGTGTTAGTCTGTCTCTCAATACTTTCTGACCTCCCTACCCTGTCTGTAGCACTCAGCTCCAAGCTCATTGGTTCCTACTGAAGATGTAAATATTTAAAAATGGCTCACAAATACAGTTTCATTCAAAAAATTTTAAATAATTTCTTAAAACAGCTGGCCACCGCAGTTTTTATCAAACATTATTCAGACAGGAGGAAAGGTCTCAATTGTCTTGCTGTTGAAAGGCCCTACTGTCATAGCCTTCTCCTGACTGCATCCCACTGCCTCCCTGTCTTTTGCATGTCTTTGTTATTTCAATGCGATAAATTACCAATGGGGATAATGGAGCACACTTTCAGACAGTATTTCCTCCAAGGCATTCATGGTGTTTCACTCAGTGTGAAGAATGAAAAGTATAAGAATTTTAAAGAGAAGTTTAAACCCAGCTTAGTTTCACATCTCTACACTTACAATGTACAATGGTGCATTTGTTGGGGACTATTTCCAGCAGAGGATGTATCCACATTTAGTGGATTGGGACTGTGGGAATGTGGGGATGTGGGATTAACTAGATAAACTAGAGTGTGTTCATGGTAATGAAGGAACATGTCACCCAGTGTAACAGTGTGGTTCATTGATGTGAGTTTTTGGACAACAGTGGAGCTCTATGGCACAGAGGAATAAAAAAGTTCCCTCCAGCTCAATAACAGCCATTTAGTGCAATTTTAGTATTCATACTTGTTTTCACCATTATCATTCAGTCTATTTTGAAGGTTTTTCTTGTTATCTAAATGTTGCACAACCATCATCTACATTGTATACATCTGTAGGAGGGAAGTTGTTCCCAAACTCTGAGCAGAACTCTGTTGCCTTACATTTCACTGTGACATCCCTCCCATTACTATTTATGCTTTTTTTTTCTTTTGTACCATTTGATTTTGTCCATGAGATCAAGGCTGTAATCACGTCTGTAATGGAAGCAGATGGGATAATGGAAATGATTCTCTAGGACTGATTCCACTGGAGATGGGAACAGTTTGCTCATATTCCGTTGAATCTAAGTTTAATTCACAATTTTAAAAACATGATGATGATGGGATTTTTCACTGCTTGGATTGGATGATAGTGCTATAAAATTATTGTAAAAAAATATTTTTTAACATGCAAAAAAGGGATTGTACTGCTGAGATTTCCTTTCTTTACTTAAATGGCTACTGATAATCAGTAATCAATAAACACTTTCTTTTCCCCTTTTCCTCTTTTTCAAGTACATCACTGGGAACAAGAGCAGATATTGCTCTTTGGTTTGTCTGTATTGTTGACCTTTGTGGCCATCTGTTGCTAAGAGATGAGCAAATCTCAGCATCTTTGTTGCCAAGCCAAAACAGAATCATGGCATCGACAATCTCATAATGAAAAAGATGTCAACATGAGGCCATTAGTAAAAAAGAGAGTGAACTAAATGGAGGCTTTTTGTCATTTTTAATGATTTGTTGTTTTTCATGAGATTAAGAAGGAAGATACAGATTAAGAAAGAGAAGGGGAGATATGAAGCGACAGACTAGAGGTGAGGGTAGTGTCTGCACGTTTATGTATACTTGCATCTAAAAACTGACATACAAGCATCAATTTAAAAAGTATAAAAAAAAATTTTAAGATGACAGAAACAATGACGTCGGTGTACCTTAAAATCATTGTTTGAGTCATGTATGCGGCGAGTATTGTCCATGGTCTTTTTAGATGTACCTTGTTGTAACCATCGTAATAAACATGCGTTTGCTGGATGTAAATATGCGCATGTCAATGACTACTTTTGCTACACATAAAGAAACAAATAAAATCAACTATTTTTTATGATGAGAATGCTTTACTGTGGACAGAGGTAATTTTTATGTGAGTGTGAGAGGAGACAGCAAAGGTCCTGGATAGAGATCTCACTGAACCTGGACATTTCAGTTGCTCAGGTGTTCATATAATTTGTTACACCAGGTGGTATAAGTCTTCTTAGCAACTTTTAAGGTTAAAAGTCAGGTATGTGTAAAGTAACAAACAAACCGTGTAAAATCAAAGATGACATAGTTTCTTTCTCACTCACTTGCTCACTGACTAGCTATTAAAATGACAGTCTCAATTATATTGCATGCAGCCACCAACGGGAGCGTTTATATTTTCAACATCGTTTCTGTATTGCATTTCATGAACACCTGAGTGACTAGTTATACAGGACATCTACTATGGTTCTGGACATGGAACTTGGTTTAGATTTATAAAACTAATGGATAGATGGATGGTTTTTGAAGCAGTCACTGTGAGAGTGAAAGAGAGAGAGAGAAAGGAATTAGGAATCATCACGATGACCTTGAATATCAACAGCAAATCTAATTAAAATAAAGTTAATAATTTTTGAGAGAGTTTGTCATGGAACAAAATGTTGGTTGGGGAGAAATTTGAACTGAAGTGTTTGGTTTAACAAACTTATCCATTCAACCATTATTATAATATTACTATACCGCTTATCCTTAGAGGGTCGCCAATCCCAGCTGACATTGGGTGAGAGGCGGGGTACATCCTGGACAGGTTGCCAGCCAATCACAGGACTGACACATAGAGACAAACAACCATTCACACTCACAGTCACACCTACGGGCACTTTTAGAGTTGCCAATTAACCTAACTGGCATGTCTTCATACTGTGGAAGGAAGCACGCAGAGAACATGTCGAGACCCAGCCTCCTGCATGAATTGTTTTTCACTTTGTTCTGGTCATATCTCTCCATAGTTCAGGTTTTATTTGTCCAGGTTTTTGAGATATCTGTAGCAGAGTTTTCTGCCTCCTCTCCAGCACAATGGAGGTGAATGGAATTTAGTTTATGCTGCTCAGAACTTTGAAACATGACATTTTAAAAATTCAACAGCAGAACAGTATCCTCTGGAACTACTTTCTACTAAAGAAATAGTCCCCATTAAAATTGTTGACAGTGTGTGTGTAAGACACACAAACATTTATTGTCGTGTGAGTGAGTGTGTGTTAACATTGACATTAGCCCTGCGTAAATAAATGCAACCTTCTCATTCATTTCAGTCAGATCACTGTGTTGGCTCAACGGTGGTGCTGACACAAAGGGCTCTGGCAAACAAACGCAGGGTTGTCTGACAAATGAGTTGATTGTGGCTCAACTTTTGCTGCGAAGCAATCCACCAACATATTATGATTGCCAGTCAAACACGTGAAAGTACAAATTTCCTGCAGATTTCTTTGCAAAGAGAACAGCAGTCACAACAGCATTCTGTCTAGATGGAGGGACATTGTTTCTGGAAAGTCATTTCCAGCTCCATTGTACTGGGGTGCAGGCAGAAATCTCAGACAGATATGTGAAAACAAATTACCATAAACAGACACCAGCAGAGGAAAGTGAGAAAATATGTAATTTGCAATAGTTACCCCGACAAACATGCTAGCACTGTCAATGTCACTGTCACTGTCACTATATTGAGGCCATTAACTGCCTCAATGATGGTCTGGTACATTCTGAAAACTACATTCTCCTTCTAATAAATAAATAATGATAAAAAAATCAAATCTAGGGTTAAGAATGATAATCCCCTGTGATTCCTGTGTAGTCTTTTGTGCTGATTACAGCACAGACAGTAATTAAAGGTGGGAGGGAACAGAAGACTGATTTGGTTTGCTTTGATACTTCGTGCTGCTCAGGGGTGCCGGTGTTCAACAGGGTGATTAGAGGTTAGAGCAGTCATTAGAGGAGATGCTGATTGTGGGTTGCAGGGATGTGCCAACACCCACACAGACCAGTAACCACATGTGCATGCCTGTGTCAAGGTTTGAGAAGCACTAAAACTAATGGAGGTGTGTTAGAGTGAGACTTCTGGTGCCCACTGACAAGGACTTCCGCAGATCAAATGATGTTCATTAATTCCACCTCAGAATAGACAACATGAACGGATGTGTAAATTGACTAGGGGTGTGTGTGTGACAGAGATTCACAGAGATAAAAGAAAGACAGGATAAGATGGGACATGCATTAGTAAATGGATGTAAGGCTGAGGCACAAGGTTAAAATTAGTTTAAGCCTACACTGAAATAGAATCAAATGAAAGGTTACTCGTAAAAAAGAAAAGAGAAGTGAAAGTGAGAAACAGAGAGGACAGAGAGCGTGCCAGATAACAGGGTGAGGAAAAAGTAACACAGGGCTGGGCAGAGGCAGGGTGAAGGGAGGGAGGTGGGAGTGAGGGAGGTGGGAGTGAGGGATGATATAAGGGAGGAGTGGATTGGTTGATGGTTGCAGCTCTGCCCATGGAGAGGTGCAGTGATTCATGATGTCACGTGAAGACTGGGTGACTCATCCACCAACATCATCATGCAGCAACTGCAGAGCAATCAGACACACACACACAAAAGTGCACACATTAGATATACAGTATGTATCTATGTATGCTCATCATGAGCATATAAAGTCTCAAAAATAAACATGAAGCAGCATGCTCCTTAAAACACGTAGACCAACATATTTACATACTAATAAGAAGCATACAGTAGTTGCTGGCAACAATTAACAGAAACGCTTACATATATAAAACCCATGGTTATCTCTCTCTCACACATACACAAACACATGTGCCCTATCTCCACCTGGTATTAACATGTGACTTGTATCTGGGTATGTTATCTGGATAATGGCTTCTAATCATGTGACTTTGCATTTACACCTGTTGTTAATAAGCATTTTATTCATTTCCATTCGGCCCACATTGTGATCAGATCTCAATATGCAAATTAATCAGGTGGAGCTGGCGGGCTTGTCAACAAACATGATGCATCTCAGGTGAAGTGATGCAATTCTGCTATATGTGCTTTACTTAAGCTGCATTTTCACCACAGGAATTTTCCCCAGGAACTAGGAACCTTTGGAGGAACTCAGTGCTTTTCCACCAGGATCTAAATTAAGTTCCAGGGACATTATTTTACACTCCAAAATGTCCCTGCTCGGAGGGTAGAACTTTTCAAATGTACAGGAACTTTGGGGGTGGGGCTTGCAGCGCTGAACTTTTCTGATTGGTTGAGTACTAGCAGCATTTTATTTCAGCTACCATTTTTAAAAATCTGCAGGTGCAAACTGACTGTATGTACAGTTTGTTTTTTTGTTTGACACATCAACATGGAGTTACAGAAGAAAGCATATGACACATGGACCAACGACAAAGCATTTATGCTGAGGATGAAATCCAACTGGCATTGGAAACGGCGACCTGCAATGAAAAGGTGTACACAAAAAACTCCAGCATGTTAAGTGAGCTGAACATTGTTCACACTGGGAAACAGTGTTGGGAGAAGCTTAAAAAACTAAAACAAAAAAATTAATGACCACAATAACAGAAGTGGCTCTGACCGGCGGACCAGCAAGTTGTTTGACTGTCTGGATGCGTTGCTGGGTCTCAGGTTACTTTAAGTCTAGCATGAATCCGCTTTGGACTGCTTGTCTTTTTTTCAGCGATGGCTCAATGACTCCATTTGCAAAGCAAATCATGATCAACAGCAGCACGACTTGAATCTCCTCCGTGCTTACTGTTGTTGCAGTGTCGCACAAATAATGCTTTATATGGCATCATTGTTGTTGTATAGTCTTCTATATTACCACCACCTATTGGACTGGAGTGGAACAGTTTGTTGTATAGTCGCGCGCAAAAATGACGTGTAAATACAGCTGTCGCTTTTTCAGACGTCAGCGGACTAATTTGCCTAATCTTCACAGGTCTTCAGACCACGGTGGAAACGCAGACAACAACGGGCTGAAGGAACCTTTTTAGTTTGTTGAAAAAGATTTCTGCCGTGGTGGTTTCTCTCGGCAGCCAAAGGAAGCTTGGCCTCCCCATAAATATAATCTAATAAAGAAAACAAAATGTATTATTCCCACGGCTGTGTCTTTTACTGAGTTTTGCCATTTCCCTTCTTTAGCTGGTGTAGCGAGCGAAACAGCACCCCTCTGCATGCATTACAATGTGTAGTTGATGTCCTCTGCTCTGTCTAGTTGCTAGTGGTCAGTCAAATGCTACCATCACTCAAAGGAGGCCAGCTTTGCCAGGCTTCCCTTAGAGAAAAGTAAAAGTTTTAGCCAATCAGATTGAGGCCAGGCTTGACCGAGGTCAACATTGAATGGTCAATTTACCGTTAAAAAAAACACAAGGGAGGCCAGGTTGAACCTGGCTTCTCACCAATCAAATCACTGTTGTCATTATAAAACAAGACTAGGTCAAAACCTGGCTGGACCGTGTATGGTCAATGTGGCCATATTGTGGCCACATTGTTATAGGCATAGTCAGTGCTAGTGCCACCTTCCTATATGAGAGCTCTGATTAACAAATGTATTCTTTGATTTTGAAACACTAGCCTTATGTTGTTATCTAGCCTTTCTGAGGCTATTGCATGGTTAAATCAAGGAATTTTATTTTATGAAAAAAACTGCCCCCTCACAATTTAGCTAAAAATTTAATTGTAAGCTAAAAATCTATAGTTTATGATGTGTTGAAAAGTACCATAGGGTGCATAATTTGTGCAATGAAGCAAGAGCTTCACTGCATTCATTCATTGCAAGTGCAAAAAATAATAAAATACATAAAAATAAATAGTAAATTTGCACAGGTCATCTTTCAGTGCTGCACAGAATCTGTGGCTGAATATTGCTCCACTCAACAAATCACTGAAATCCTAAACACTCAATGAATGGATGTGATGATAGGTCATCTGATTTACGATTCTCAAGTCAAGATGATCTGAAATATATATCCATTCTTTTGATCAGCTACTTCAATGGAGTGTGTGACTATAAGCTGTAAAACAGGAACAGTGGTAGTACAAGGTAGTGTTTGTCAGCCACTTTAACTACACACTGCTCACTCACCAGCATCGTATACGCTGCAGACAGAGACCGGAGAACATACCATTATCGTTGTGCTGTTCCAATTAGCGATCCAGTGCGATCATCTCCCTTTCAGAATCTTTGTAATCCAGCCTTGAACTGCGGTGTCTTTTTGGAGAAAATAAATCCATAATGATAAATCCAACACTGAATGTCTGCTGTGATTATTTACCAATTTTTCCATGTTGAAAACAGCTATTGTTTTTGTTAGCCGTCCATTAGCAATCCCATGATGCCTTGGGTTGAGTCTGTCGACCAATCAGAAGCTGTGTCCATGACTTGCCGACCGATCAGAAACAGTTTCTGGCTGGGGTTACACGTTACCAAATAGGCTACCTATGGGCTACAGCTAGCCTATTTGGGACAATGTAACTCCCAGTCAGATGGGCTGTTCCAAGTGGGCCGTGGTCGGCAAGTCGAAATTCTTTTCCCCCACAACTTTTCTTTGTGGGCCATCACGCCGCCGCCAGTAGACGTTCCTTCCATGTATGGACTAGCGGTAGTTTTAGAGGACGGCGCCTGTACTCATAGTGTGCGTAGCTACTAGCTCGACTGACCAATCATGTAACTTCATCACTCAGTCAGTCAGTCAGTCACTGACTTTACTAAGCTTGCTTTTGAGCTGCAACTGAAGTTCAAGTAGAACGGTAGGCCTACCCCGAAGCTGGACCTGACTCAGGGGAGGGCTAAGGGAAAAGCTAGATCTTTTTGTGATAGGAACTATGCTGGAATGGAATGGCTAATAGGGAGCGCGAAGATGAACCAGCTTTTCTGCTGGCCTTGCCTCCTGTTTGACCGGTCAAGCAACTCCTAGAACAATCCATGGAGCACAACAGGATTCGTTGATCTGGCAAACCTCTCACAGGCCATAGAGAGGCATTCAAAGTCCCAAAGTCATATTACATCTGAACTCGAACTCAAACTTTTTGGACGAGTGAGGATAAACGAGGTACTGGATCAAGCGGCTGCAATAAGCATGACAAGGCATAACCAACAGGTCGACAAGAAAAGTATAATTCTGTGGAGCTAGTGCAAGCTTTTGCCGAGTTTGATACAACACTAGCAGAACACCTAGCATCAGCTACTACATTTATGGGTATGTCAAAGACAATTCAGAATGACATAATAGAAAGCACTGCTCATGTTATTCAGGAAGAAATAGAAAAAGAAATAAACACAGCGCCCTTCATAGCAGTTGAAGTGGATGACACCACAGACATATCGTGTGAGTGCCAATTGACTGTCATAGTCCACTACGTGAACGAAAAGGGTGTGATATGCGAGCGGTTTCTTGGCTTCTTTGACATTAGCCTCGACAAAGATTCTGAAGCCATAGCTGCTGGGCAATTACAAACTACAATCCTGAAACGAAGCTCATTTGTCAAACATATGATGGAACGAGCTGCATAAGTGGGCAAAGAGGCGGGGTACAGGCACTCGTCAAGGCGAAATGCCCATATGCATAGTTATGCACACAAACTTAATTTAGTTTTGGCCAAGGAGACAAGCAACATTCAGGAATCGAAGCTCTTTTTTGTCTCTCTTGACTGCTACCACAACTTCTTCAGCCGTTCAAGTAAAAGGACAGCACTACTCACTGAGGTGGACAATAGTATCTGAGTACTTGGTGGGAGCACCACTCTGTGGAACTTTAAAAGCCGGGCCATGCGTGCTGTACATGAGGGATGCAGATCATTGATTATTGCTTTTGACCGGATCGTGACTGAGCCTGGATGGGATAAGGATTCAATTGCACAGAACTCTGCCTTGAAACACAAGTTGAATGACTTTGATTTCATTTTCATGCTTGAGGTTTTTCAAACTATTTTTGTCTTCACTGAACCACTGTTTCAGGTACTTCAGAGCAAAGCGTTGGACATTAGAAAATGAGATGAAAGAATCAACAGCACTCTGAATGCTTTGAGAGCTACTCGAAGTAGTGAAACATTCAACCGGCTATACGAGAAGATGGTGCAGACTGTTGGAATACCAAACCAACGATGCAAACGTTGTCGTCGGGCCTGGGAGGATTTTGAGCTAGGAGTCAGTACGGATGGCAACCAAGAGGACACGGGCCCTGTGGATTCCTACCGACACCTCGTTTTCCAACTACTTGATGGTATTGTGCAGCACATGACACAAAGATTTCAAGGCATGAAGAATCTGATTTTTTTTCGTGCCCTGGATAATGAGTCATTTAAGACGTACTCCCAGCATGCAGGATTCCCCGGCCGTGAGATCTCTCAGCTGGTTGAGACATACCTACTTTTTGATGAACAGAGATTAAGAAATGAACTGCAGGTCATCTATGTGGATGCCCTCTTTCACAAGCCACCAGCTGAGCTGCTGGAGATGCTCATAAAAGATGAACTGACCACTGCCTGTGAGGTTTGCAAGCTGGTGAGGCTAATGCTCACCATACCTGTTACAAGCACATCTGCAGAGAGATCTTTTTCCTGCCTGAGGAGGATTAAAACCTGCCTAAGAAACACCTGTGGAGAGACTTGGCCACTTTGCGAAGATATCAATGGAATCCTCTGTAACACAAGACCTGGAGTCCCGTGGAGAGCTATATGACAGAGTCACTGAGCGTTTCGCCACAGTGAAGGACAGGAGAACGTCCTTCCCCTACAGGAAGTGAGTAAAATTGACACACACAGTGACACATAGGCTACTCTGTCCCTGTCTCTCATTCTTGCCTCAGCACTGCAGACAGCGACAAGGCCAGCCGGGGCCTTTGTTTTGATAATGTGGGTTGTTGTCTTGAAAATGTATTTTCTTGTTATATGATCCATCTAACGTTTTAGTCATTGTTATTTTGCAAAAGATTATATACGTCATTTTATATATATATTCTGGGGATCATGATCACTTAGTTGTTGACTAATTACTTCACTTTGATACACACAGAAATGGCATTCACATTACAGCAACATACCGCAGTAGCACTGTGTTAATATGCAATTAATTGTGATATTTATATGCAGTTGGGTGTGTCTGAAAACCTTTAGCAATGTGTTTATTCTTTAGATGATGAGAAAAAACTCAGAGGCAGCATCATGTTTTAGCCTGTAGATCTAGTGTGTGATTGTGCATGCATCTTTTAGAGCGAACGGCATTGTTGTTTATTGCTGATTGCAAGTCAAGTGAAGTCAGTTTATTTATAGGGCACATTTGAAAACAACAAACGTTGACCAAAGTGCTGTACAGAGAAATTAAGATCAAATAAAAACAAAGACAAAAATTAAAGGAAATAAGCATAAAATATAACACAAACAGCATTGCACAAACAACAAATAAAGAGTGTGGTCACACATGACTTCATGATGACAATTAAGAGGCTAAAGAAAAAAGATGGGTTTTTAGACGGGTTTTAAAGGTGTCAATGGAGGGGCAATATTTAATTGTTAGTGGCAGACTATTCCACAATTTAGGGCCAACAACTGAGAAAGCTCGATCGCCTTTGGTTTTTAACTGGGTGCGGGGAATGAAGAGCAGTGATTGGTCACCTGATCTGAGGGATCGGGAG
>NTHP01000730.1:31598-52679 GCA_003416845.1 Oplegnathus fasciatus
GAAAATAGATCCCAAAGGAAGCATATATAGTGAAAATAAAATGGGGCCTAATATGGAGCCTTGTGGTACTCCACAGGAGATGGGTGCAGAGGAAGAGGACACATTATTCATTCTGACAGTGGCTGATCGGTCTTGGAGGTAAGAGGCAAACCACTGAAGGGCCTGTCCCTGAATGCCTACAACATGTTTAAGGCGGTCCAAGAGGATGGAATGATCGACAGTGTCGAAGGCAGCCGAGAGATCTAAAAGAATTAAAATAGTGTAATTTCCTGAATCTGATGACAAGAACAAATCATTTGTCACCTTCAAAAGAGCGGATTATGTGCTATGGAGTGTCCTAAAACCTGACTGAAATTTGTCCAGTATGCTGAATTTGTCCAAGACGGAGGTGAGTTGAGAGAAAACAACTTTTTCAAAAATTTTGGATAAAAACGAAAGCTTTGAGATTGGTCGGTAATTATTGGGAACAGATGGATCTAAGGTAGGTTTTTTGATCAGAGGGTGAATGACAGCAAGTTTGAAGCAAGCTGGGACATAGCCATTGACCAGAGAGCTGTTAATTATTGATAAAATACTAGGCCCAACAGTGTCCAGCACTTCCTTAAGTAGGCGTGAGGGAATAATGTCTAAGGGACATGAAGTAGGGTTCGTATGTGAAATAATATGTGTCAAAGAAGAGAGAGAGATCGGTACAAAGTTGCTGAGAACTGAGGAGCATGAGCTTAACTCTGACGGATCAAAGGTGGGAGGTGAGATCTGAGATTGTATAGCGTCAATTTTGCTCATAAAGAATTTTTGGAAATATTCACAGGTATCCGGTGTTGCTTCGTGATAATTTGTGACTACAGGGTTGAGTACTGTATTTATTGTAGTTATATTGTTGAGATGTCCCCTCATGGAGGTATGCACATAATTACTCTGTTACTAATAACCAGTGCTTATGGCTGTGAGAAGTTTGCACGTGTTTTTGTACAGCATTTGGAGAGAGAAAATAAATCGCACCTCGTGTTGTTTTGAAGTCCACAAAAGCCTTGTAAATCTATTGTTCCCGACGAATGTGATATAAGCGCGAATGAGAAGCATTACCCCAGTAACTTGTTCATTCTGGTTTGTGTAAGCAAGTAACTATGATATCTCTATGCGATCATATGGAGATTTAATCTCCATGTGATCGTCGTCATATGGCAATATGGTCTCCATACCAAACTGACTGGCTTCCTCGGTAATATTTGCCACGCACCGCCACTGGAGTCCTGGGACTAAAGGTTCCAGGTATTTTGGGTGGAAACGCGGCTTTATTTCCTACAAAGGGAACCTCTTCAGTAACTGACTATTCGGTTAACCCCTCCCTCAAATTGCGATTGTCCAACCATAGCAAACATAAAACTAAAAGCACTATAAAAAACTATAAATACTTTTGCCCTTAGATGTCATAATTATTTCTGATGAAAAGACACAAAGTAACTTTGTATGTAAAACATGCTCGGTAACTAGAGCAAGTATCTGCAGCCACGGTGAGGACTGTACTGTGTCCATGTTTCACAGAGTAAATGGATCTTCTCACTTGAAAAGTTTTTACTTGTCAGACAATTATTGTCATATTTGTGCAGTGAAATGTTTGTCAGAGCTGCAGATTATCTGTTTGATACCCTTTCAAAGTACTGTAGAGGATACTGTATAAATCATATTTTGATCTGTCAACACTGTAATAAAGTTTGACTGTGAAACAGAAAAGTCTCTTTTCATGGTCAGGATGTTAACTGGACCAGGTTTTTTGATCCTTCTACATGCATGAAATCAAATAAGTTTTTCGTATCACCTGTGTAATTACATAAAACTTGATATATTAAAGAACTTGATATATTTACATATACCACAGGAGCCTTACCACAAAATTTAAAAATGACAAAAACACTCTTTAAAAACAAAGCACTTTATTCATAGCCAATGAAATGGAAATAAAAATTGTATATACTATATCAGTATATATATATCAGCTGGTGACTCAAAAAATCGGGGGGACAGGAGGAAAACCAACCCACAGTGCCATGATATTTTACTAGTGATGCTGGAGGATGATCCATGTTTCACTCAGTCACTTGTCTTTTGAAAGCAGGGTCTGTAGATGATATGTCACAAAACTGTGTCACTGTGAACTGACCAGGTCATCATTTTGTCATAGCTCAGATGCCATGAATACAGGCACAGCCTCATGTCCCAGATCAGCTCCAGTGGTTTAACTTCTTATGTTGGTGCAGTGATGCAGACACTTATTACTACACCCAGCAGAGATGCAGGGCGTTGTCAGAAGTGCAAAAAACTTTCAAACAGGGGGCAGTAAAACATTGTTTTTTGAGTCTGGTGTGTGTGTATGTTTGTGTAAGCTTCAATGTGTCCTTAGTTTTTGATTGTAAGACTATAGTCTTGTGGTTCCTTGTGATTTTTAGTTTTGTCTGTTGTAAAGTTATCATATGTGCTTGTATGTGTCAGTTCTATAAAGGTATTTACTAGGTGTCCTTTCTTTTATGTTTCATCTTCTTCAGTGTGCTTTGATGTTGTTTTGTATGTTTTCTCCAACATCAACCTGCCGATGAAAATTTGCCTTTTGGCTAAATCAGACACAGTTGTTTCAGCTAACAGCTAGGCACCTGACAACCAGATCCCCCAGACTGAGTTTACTTCCCTTCATCCTCCCACCTACTGTATATCCATTCATCCTCAGCAAGCTAATGCTATCTTTACATCATTACACAACTTTCAATGCAAAGATTATCTGCTTTCTCATATAATTGTTAATTCAATCCCTTTAGCGTTTTGGATGTATGGTTTTATTCTAGTATTAGCATCACTTATAAATAATGAGAAATAAAAAAATCAAAGGACTTGGTGTTTACACATTTATCTACATCTATCAATACGTACTATGCTACGAGTAAACATATATTGGTAGCGTGGCCGAGCGGTCTAAGGCGCTGGATTAAGGCTCCAGTCTCTTCGGGGGCGTGGGTTCGAATCCCACCGCTGCCATTAGTTTTGTCTTTACTTTTTCTTTGTTAACAAAGATCACTGCCGTCTATCTCCACTGAACGCTTGTGTTGTCGGTGAATGTCTGACTAGGTTATACGATATGCGAGCTTATATTATTTACTGGAACTGAAAGCACAAGGCAGTAAGAAATGTGGTACGTTAGATTAATCTTCCCTTCTAGATCAAAATAAATATTAGTAACTCATATTAATTCGGGTTGGAATAGCATCAGTGTTTTCTGTAGCTACTGAAGTTGATGAAAACACAAATTACACCGAATAACTCGACAGACACCATGTCAGATATTTCTTGTTCACGCCGCTAGAGGTCCCTAAATGAACATAACGTTACACTGAGTTCCCCTTTGATATTCAGTTAACCCCATTTATATCAACGAGGATGAACAAAATATTACCATAAACAGTTTTTAAGGAAAAACTGACTATTATAACCCTCTGAAAATTAGTTTTAGCCAGGTGTATTATTTAATAAAGTGGCAACTACTAGCTAACAGTAACGTTAACGTTAATCGAAAATGCTTCCTTTTGCTTTCTACGCCTTTATTCTTTGGGTCTGTTAGATTTTAAATCTTATTTTTGCCTGTGGATATTTCTTAGACAGCGTTATGTTGTGTCTTTGTATAAGTAAAACTGTACATAGGTTAGCACAGCATGGTTTTGTGTCGACGTTTAATCTTAATAATTGCGTTATACCCGTTTATCCTGTCCTAACATAGACTGTATATGTGTCCTACCCAGCAGACATTTAATAGCGTTACGAGCTAAACTTTTATTTTGGTACTGAAGCCTCGTTTTCAAAGCTGTTCCGGTTTATTAGAACAGGAAGAACTGTCCTTCCGGGTCAAACCTGCTTCGAACTTCATAAACCATAACAGAAGCCCGGTGCCTTCAAGTCGGATATCACCTGATGTTTTGTTAGTTTTAACCAATTTTAATTAGCCGAATTTAAGCTAACGCGATCTACATTCAGACATGGCCGGTTTACCTCCCGGAGACCCGCAGCTGGTCTCAATGATCGTCAGTCATTTAAAAACACAGGGGCTCTTCGACCAGTTCAGGAGGGACTGCCTGGCAGACGTTGATACAAAGGTAACGGCTGAAAACATCTTCATAACGTCAAATCACAACAGTGTTTAGCGACTTCTTGTATGTTTTATAACCGGTAATATAACATTAGTTACTTTAGAGGGAGCAGGTGTCTGTATTGGGCTCCCAAAGCTACATCCCACTGTACACACATCTAATAACGTTAACTCTGTGGCTCAGTGTGAGAACATTTGCTGTGTCGTCCATTTTAGGGGAAATTATTAATTTTTAAAGATTTAAGAGTCCGTTTTTCTTTCCTACGAGGCAGCCGTTGATTTCCATTGATTTCCATTCATTTTAGTAACATGCAGCATAAAATTAAACTTAGAGACTTGGTAAGGATGGACAGGTGATGATACTTTTACGGCCTTTTTTGGGACGTCATAGTCAGCAGTGAAAAGTAACCAAGTACATTCAAGCTACTCAAGTACGATTTTGAGGTACTTGTACTTTACTTGAGTATTTCCATTTTCTGCTACTTAACACTTCTTCTCCACTACAATTCAGAGGATAATATTGTAGTTTTTACTCCACTTGATTCATTTGATACATTTCAGTTACTCTGCAGATTCAGATTAATAAAACAAAATATAATCAACAAATACATTTTGATGTATGATTATGGATAAAGATGAGACTTTATTGATCCCTTGATGAAATTCACAAGCTACCTGGCCGTGAAAGTGAAAAAACAGCCCCACCATAACCAGCTGCAACAATGAAGTGATGTATGTATCAATGCATCAGTGATTATAATTCAATAATATTATAAACATTGTTCTGAAATAGGTCATTCTGCATAACGAATATTTTTACTTTTTGTACTTTAAGTATATTTTGATGCTTTTGAACTTTTACTTAAGTAAAATTTTGAATGCAGGACTTTTACTTGTAACAGAGTATTTCTACACTGTGGTATTGCTAGTTTTACTTAAGTAAAATATTTGAGTGCTTCTTCCACCACTGGCCAAGTTGTGTTACTAGTTTATATATGATAATTGCATAATCAGCCCATTTCTTTCTTTAAAATGTTTCTGTTTTCTACCGATAAAAACCCCAAATGTTGAAGAGTATTGAAGTGGTCACCCTTCCCTTTCCCACAAACTGAAACACTTGATGAAGGTGACAAAATACAGAAATTACCATAAAGCATTGTTATTACTGTACACAGAATAAGGAACACAAAAATATTCCTTTGGTTTGTCAAAAAGGAATTTATTCCTCCATAGTGATGTTGAATTGCCTTTCTGAAGCTAGTTTCAACACAAGGCTATTTTCATCCTACATAGGCTAACCACTTGAACAGATTTATAACATATGTACTAAATGGGAGGTATTTAGTAAACGTGTTTCGTCATTTAATTGATTCAATGACAACTTTTTGCCAATTTAACAGTTATGTCCAACAATTGTTGGTAACAGCCTCTCAACTGTGTTCATGTTCTTGCTTTTTCTCTTGCAGCCAGCTTACTTGAACCTGAAACAAAGAGTGGACAACTTTGTCTCTAACCACCTTTCTAACCACACATGGAGCCCTCATTTGAACAAGAACCAGCTGAGAAACAACATCAGACAACTCGTGCTGCAGTAAGTGAGATTGGAGCAATGTCTCGTTTCCACCTTCTGTCCAGTGTCAGAAAGTATTCTTGACTTTTTCGAGCTTTGTGGTGTTTCATATATAGTTTTATGTGCGAGGAACCCAGAGTTAAATCACGCTGTTCCTCTCAGATCTGGGATGCTGGAGCAGGGAGTGGACAGGATCGTGGCCCAGGTGGTGGATCCCAAAATCAACCATATCTTCAGGCCGCAGGTGGAGAGGGTGGTCCGTGAATTTCTGTCACCTGGCAGCTGCTCTGAGGAGCCACCGCCCCCACTGCCTTTAACGGAGACCAAACCAGACAGCAGCATTCTTGAGCAAGGTACACAACATTTCATCCCCTCATCAACCAGGACTGCCATGTTTGGTGTTGGGATGACTTTAAAATCTCCAAGAGGAATGAGAGAATTTAGCTTGAGGGCAGTTTGCCGTTCATTCAATTTAAAAGGAGCAAAGCATCTTCAACTACTTCTGCCTTTGCTGAACTAACCTAGCGCAAGATGCTAAAAGCTCATCAGGAAAGCTGCTTTGTAGCTGACCTTACACTATGAGTTTCATGTGAAAGAGGTGCAAACAGTAAGGTGAATTTCTCCTAAATGTTAAAATAAACAGTGTCTGGCTCACACTGACATAGTTAACATGTGACATTACATTTTTACAGCTTCGTCATCTTCTGCTCCGGCCACCACTTCAGCCAGCGACGCCATGTCCATCCTGGACACCATAACCTCTCTCAACCAGGAGGCTAGCGTGAGGGCCAGCTCAGGCACAGATAGAGGACGTAGAGGCCAAGCTTCGGACGAGCCCATGCAGCTGGTGGAGGAGGAGGACATGGGTGTTGTTGAGGAAGGAGACGGCCACCATGACGGGAAGACGCTGGAAGAGGCAGAGGAGCTGGCATCAGAGGTCCAGGCGTTAGAGGTGAAGACGGAGGACGCTCAGGAACAGATGGATCTGGGAAAAGAGGGGCTGATAGAGGAGGTGAAGATGGAAGAGGAGGAGTCGGGAGCTCAGGAGCAGACAGAGGAGGAGAAAGATAAAGCTGCCAGCAAGACAACTGGAAAAGCCACAGAGGAGAAGCAGGATGATGATCTGCTGAAATCTACAAGTCAGGCCAAGCAGAAAGCCAGAGAGAGGATAAAGGAAGGTGAGCTGGTGTACCCTTTTATTGTGTTTTCAGTTTTAGAGGAATGTAACAAAATATTCTGTCACAGTTAAGGGATTTATATGAAATTTCTTACGGTAGACTCTGATATAAAAATCATGCAGAAATGATTAGTTAAGTAGTAGTCGTGCGACAGAAAATGAATCGTTGAAGTCGTCTTTGAAGCAACAATGACAAGAATACTCTGGGTCCAGCTTGAGAAATGTTGCTTTTCTCTGTTTCATGTCATTGTAAATTTAATACCTTTTGGTTTTGGACCATTGGTTGGACAAAACAAGCCATTTGAAGAAGTCACCTTGGGTTCCTGGGAGCTTGGGAAATTGTGATGGCCTTTATTCAGGATTTAGACATTTTATAGAATAAACAATTAAACGATTCATCGAAAAAAGACAGATTGATAGATAATGAAAATAAAACAAACACATATCCAGATAGGATTTGTATGCTGCATATATTGGTATATCTAATGTAATACATATTCAGGTTTCCACTGTACTTCAGATACGGTACAATTACAGGTGGCTTAATACTAAATAAAGAATAACAATTTATTTTGGTTATTACAACATCAGAAACAGAATACATTTGTTTGTTTGTTTTTAAGTAGTAATTTTAAATAGAGTAAAAGAATGAAGAAATTAAGTTTAAATACTGGTGTGTCTTTGCCCTGCAGAATACTTTTTGGAGGACTCCGACCTGGACGGTCTGAGCGACATCACAGTGAGCTCTGTCCACACCAGCGACCTGTCGTCATTCGAGGAAGAAAGTGAAGATGATGAGCTGCTGTCTGATTCTTCTGAAGAGGGGGAGCTTCCATCAGATGGTCAGAACTTTTTGTTCCTGACTGAGTTTTCAAACAAAATTTGAGCAGTGTTACAAAGTGTTAAAAATATGGTCTCTACTATCACAGATATTTAATTTTGAGCTCTCTGTGTTGGATTGTAATATTTTTCTGTGTGTGTTTTTCTTTCACCAGATCAGGGTGAGAGAGCAGAAAAGAAACAAGGCAGTGGAGACGCAGGAGAAGAAGAGCGTAAACCTCGCCGCAAGGCCTACGTTCACAAGCCCTTCCTCTACTCCCGTTACTATAGCGACTCGGATGATGAAATCACTGTGGAGGAACGTCGGAGATCTGCGGTGAGTTACTTGGCAAATGAGTTGATCGCAAACTTTAAAACTGCGTAGATTTTTATGGTCCGTTGTTTCAATTATTGGTTTCTGTCATTGCTGTCCTCAACTGTGTCCGCATAGGCGAAGGACAAAGAAGAAAGGCTGCTCAATAGACAACAGAACAGAGAGCGAATGGAAGAGAAGCGTAAACAGAAAGCAGCGCAGGCTGAAGAACAAGGTATTTCTGTCTGTTGTGTGCGTGCTGTCTGCAGTTTGGCTTCAGAGTTTCTTGTCATCCCATGTTTTATAAAATCTATAAAATATAAAATTTATTATGTTCTGCTGTGTGGGCTTAAATTCCTTAAAGTCTCTCTCCTCTGTCCATTTTTAGCTTAATAGCTGAAGTTTCCACAAGATTTTAGGGTTGAATGGTGTAAGAACTGGAGCAATGTGTGTTCATGTTTCTTACTTATTTGTGTCTTAATGTTCTCTTCAAATGTGTCGCAAAATCTATAAATTTCAGTGTGTGATGTCCAGTTTGTTTAGACGCGCTGCGTGTTCTCATTGTGCCCATCAATAGCTTTGTGTATTCTTAACTGTCCCGTCATTTACCAGGCTTTATTTCCCACACAGATCACAGAAAACAAAAGAGTGGAGACTCTGCTGGGCTGGAGGGCCCCAGAGCCAAAGAGGCTCGTAAAGAAAGGAAAGTTCTGGAGAAAAAAATGGCTCTCAACAGGAAGAGGAAGCTAGACTCAAGGTAGGTAATCAAAAGCTCAGACTCGCGCAGTAGCTGCTGAACAAAACAACCAACAAAATATGTAAATATAAATATAAATGCATTCATCAATTTCACCCTTCAGGAAAGAGGGAGATGTTTCAAGTAAAAAGAAAGGAGATACAGAAGGATCCAAGAAAGTGGTATGTGAAAGCCATCATGAATAAAACAGATTTCATCACAGGTAACAGGTTTGTCTTTGGATTGGTGAGTTGTAACAAGCATTTCTGTGTTTTGTTGTTTCAAAATTAGGACATGAAATCTACAGCCTCAAGGACTCCACAACCGAAATTGATAAGAAATCTGTCAGAATCTGCATCGTCTGACGAGAGGCACAGACGGACGAGCGGCAGCGTCTCAGAAGATTCCAGTGAGGCCAAAAAGCTGTGTGACAAAGGCCGGACACACTCCTTCATCCTGGAGCTGGAGCAAGGTTCCCAAGAGGCTCTCAAACAACGTTCAGTTGGGAAATTTGATAGGTTGTCCCGTAAAGAACTTCACCCTAAAGAACGTAAAGAGAAAGAACGTAGCTTGTCAGATGAACGTGCCAAGCTCAAACAGAAGCAGGAGAAAAAATCTGAACATCAGGCAGATGAGTCTCAGCAGAAGGAAGGTGCTGCTGTTAAAGTGTCCTCTGAAGAGAAGAAGCCTAAGATTAAAAGTGAGAAGAAAATGGCAGGAACCACCAGAGAAGGAAAGTTGTCTGTGTCAGAAGGTGTGGCAGACGAGGGTCCGAAAGATGCTACTGTCAAGAAGGCGAAAGCTCCATCCATGGAGACTGTCAAAGCAGAGAAGGACAAGGAGAAAGAGAAGGACAAAATAAGAGAGAAGGAGAAAGATAAGGATAAGAGCAAAGAGAAGGAAAAGGCCAAAGGAGAGAAAACTTCAGCTAAAAGTGATTTCAAACAGCTGCTCCGCCCCGATTCTGCCGGCTCTTCTGAGGATCGGTCGGACATGGAGCCCGGGTCCGACAGCAGCAAGAGGAAAGATAAACACTCCAAGGAAGTGCTGAAAAGGTCAAGGAGCCACACTGAGGACAGGCCAGGAGACAAACCCAAATCGAAAACAGATAGTAAAGACAACGAGAAGGAAAAGACTAAAGCAGATCAAGACAGCCAGAAATCAAGCAAGTCCAGCGTTGAAACTGACAAAGATCCAAAAAGGGTCAAGCCAACAGAAAAAGGAAGAATTGTGGAAAAATCTAAATCCAAATCCAAAGAGGAGACAAAGACTCCATTGTTATCAAAGATGGATAATAAAGTTCCGGGTTCAGAAGTCAAAAGTACAGGAGGTGCAACCGTCGGCAAACCTGAGACAACAAAGAAAAAAGAGGGAAATGCAAAGGAACAGCGGAAAGTCTCAGAGGAACCTCTCCATGAGAAATCAGAAATCAAGAGTGCAAAGAAAAAACTGGAGAAGAAGGATAAAGTCCCAGATAAGAGAGATGATGGCCAAGAAGAGAAGAAAGCACCCAGAGAAGACAAATTGGAAAAGTCTGATAAATCTTCAAAGTCTTCAGTTTCCTCGCTGAGCCTCGATGCCGAGGAGCAGCCGAAGAAACGCCCTCTTCTCCAAGACACGAGCACAGACTCTGACCCCGTCACCACCACCGTCACCACCTCGTTCTCAGACGACACCTGCGATGCTTTAAGCGACATCACCCCCGAGCCACCCGAAGGCGAAACGGAGTCACGGCTCAGCGAGATGCCAGCTGTGCCGGCTGAGGCCGACGCTCTGCTGGCTCTCATGGACGTCTGTACCTCGGCTGAGGCCAGACTTCCACCTGAGAGCGTGAGAGAGGATGTGACACCCGAGATGACTCTGCAGGATGCTGATATGAAGATGAAAGAAGCGGCTCTGACTCTGCTCTCCATGGACCCTGACAGCACAGTGTCCTCCACCTTAATTTGCCAAGATACCAGGGAAGAGCCAGAGGTGAATCAGGCTGCCCCACAACCGATGGAAACCACTGCAGCTGAACAAGAAGAGCAGCAGCATCCTATGGACGTGCAAACAGCTGCTGAAACTATGTGTACAGCCACTGAGCCGTCACCAGTTACATCTCAACAAACTGTTGAGGTTGCTGATGAAAAAACAAACACTGCAGGTAAATGAAACACAGTCATGGCAGAATGTATTAGTGGCTACCTAAACACAACAGAATGTTTCCCTAAATAAAAATATGTATCTCTCTTTTAGATGTGTCTGAAAATTCAGAGAAAGAACTGGAAGTGGCGAGGGTTGAAATGTCTGAGTCTCTTGCTCCACAGGTAAAAAATACATATATATTTGTCATGTTTGTCAAATTAAATTGTCCTGTTTTCTCATAAAGACGTCCTTTGGCTTTTATTTAGCCTTTTTGGACTATTTCACTACTCCCTGTAAGCTTCTTTTGGATTTTAATTTCACGTTTCTTAGTAGTAGCATTTTCTAAGGTGTTATTCTGCTGTGGTACATCATTCTCTTGTCTTCTCTATAGGAGGATGACACTACCTCAAATGAATGTCAGGCTCCTTTAAATGAGGATGAAGTCAAAGGGTCAGAAATTGCTCCTGAAACGCAGCCAGATGAAAATCTGGCACCACCAGCAGTAGCTGGCAAAGAAGGTAAACTTTCTTATCTTCTATTTTAGCTTAAATTCAAATCTTGCTTCTTGTGTTTTGATGTATGCAACGATTGTTTCTTGTGATTTCTAATGTGAAGTTTGTGGTTTGATGAAAGACATTTTTATTGACCAGGAATTGTCTGTGCATCGACCTCATGGTGCTCATTTACTTTTCTTTTTTTTTACTTTCGACAATATTTCAGCTGCTGATGCTGTTGTATCTGAAACAGAAGAGGTCAGAGGAGCTGCAGAGGAAAGCACAGTTTCTGAAACCACTGAACAAGCCACAGAAACCTCCAGTAAACAAGGTGAGCGCTGAAAAACACTTGTCAAGAGGTACAAGATGGTTTTATTTGGCTGATTATTAACTGTAGCATCTTATCGTTACTTTAGAGCAAACTGAGCCAGATGTTGCAGACACAAAGACAAGCCCTGAGGTGAGGAACCATTCATAGTTTACTCATTTTAATTGTTCTTTAAATTTTCATGAGACTAAAATTCAAAGTCACCTCTGTTAAACAATAGGCAGAGGAAGTGGTAGCTGAGGACAACCAGGCCAAGATGGACGTAGATAATAGTAAGGCTTTTCTCTTATCTTGTCTTAGACATTAAAATCTTTCTAAATACTGTCATTTTATTTGGTGGATATTTGAAGTGAGCTCATCAAAAGCTGTAAAATCTGCAACATGTTTAACCCTACTTCTTTTCACCACTAGGTGAAGCTGAGAGTAAGACAGTGGAGGAGGAAAATGTTGCAGCAGAGAAGAGTGATCCACAAGCTGTAAGTATTCAACCTTCATGTCATGCTCACTTACACTTTGTTCAGATGTTATTTAATGTTTTTATTTGACATATAGGTCCTGTCTGCTTACTGTATATGTATCATATCCTTCTTGCTGATCTGTGTATCTTTATAAATTATGTTCAGGTGGAAAACAACGTCCCGGAGAAGACCGAGGAGATCAGAGAGAGTCCGTCCAAACTGGTCAAACAAATCAGTGAGTCATGTCGCCCTCATGTTATGATTTCACTCAATTGTGTGTATGTGTGTGTGTGTTGTCATCTTTTGTAATTATTTTCTGTTGATAAATGTGTCATTAAGAGCTTACTGCACCTTCAGGAAGCTGAAACTGGAATACTGATTTTCATGTTGTGTTTTTTTCCTATTCCTCCACTACAGACGTCCTTTCTCAGTTAATTTCAGTCATTGCTATTTGTTTGTATTGTTCAGGTAATGTGTCCAGCACAGACAGCCAGGAAGAGGAGAAGGGATCCGACCTGTCAGAAAAGGTAACGCCGAACAGTTTGTTTGAAATTCGGCACTTACATATACAATAAATGTAGGTGTTGATACCGCACCCTACCCTCTGTGCTAACACTTTTTTGTTTGTAGGAAGAGAAGACGGAGGGAAGAGGAAGACGTAAACGAAAGCTGTCCAGTCAGAAAGTTGCAGCAGTGAAAGAATCTGGTACAGCAGCTGAAATTTTCTTTCCACACCAGATTTCAAGATTATAAGAATTTGATTGTCCACGATTGTGACATTTGATTTAGAAAATTTTCATTTTAAATTTAACACATATTTACCATTTATGGATGATTCCACTGAAGAGCTCCCCTCTTTCAGCTTTCAGAGTTTTTGACAGATTAGAGTTTTTTTTATTAATTTTATGAAATAATGTGTTCATTTATGTTTTTGTTACTGATCAGGTGATGAGAGAGATGAAAAGGAAAGTAAAGAGCAACCATCTGCTGAGGTAAATACAGCTTTTTTGATATCATAGAATAATCGTATAATTGCAAAATTGGTGCTTTGTGTGTTCTTGTTTTGGCTTTTGAAACATTTTAAAATACATAAACAACAGTGTGGAAGCAGACAAACACTTTTTGCAGGTACACGTTTTCATTTGACATCTGTATGTGTTTGCTCACGACTGATTTGCTCATGTAAATGTTTTTTATCTTCAGGAAACGGATCAGGAGAAGGTTGTGGAAGTCAAAACACCACGCAGGGGTCGATCATCCAAAACCAGCGAGGAGGCGGAGAAGGACCAACCTAAAGAACCGGAGAAACTGGAGGAGGCTCCGAGCCGCGGGGGAAGACGTTCAGGAGCTGCAGCCAAAGAAGCAGCTGCTGGTGAGATTGTCTCTTTAAATTAGCCAACACGATGTTGTTAAAGTCTGAAAAAAGTGCAGATGGATGGTGATTTAGGCCTGAAATACATGTTATGTGCTTTATTATTCAGGAATTTTAAAGTATACTTTTCATCATAGTTGTCATGTTGTCCTGCTGTCAGTCATATTGTATCGTGCACCAGCCAAAATATTCAAATCAAGATATTAAGATACAAAAAAGGGAGTTGAATATTTAAAATTGTTGAGGAACGCTGTGAATGTTTGAGACTGTAATTAATTCATCAAATATTTGATTATGATTATTAGAGAAGTTATTCCTCTGTTTCAGAAAGTTGATGCAAAGATTTTATTATAACAAAGTCTATGAAGATGTCACTTTTATTGTATTTTATAATGAACAAGTTGTCCTTCTCAAGCTAGCCAGTAAAACAGAGTAGGTTGATGTAGCGTTGCAGAGTGTAGAATGATAGAAGAGTCTTGACCGTTGCTATTATTATTTTTTACCTCAGATAATCAGAAGATGGATGAGAATAAAGACGAGGAGAGCACCGATAAAACTTCATCAAGAAAACCAGCAGAGAGAGAAGAGGTACGTTAACAAACATGCAGCATGAACACAAATGTTAGATACCTCACATTATTTAACATTACCAGGTTTGTGCATTTCACTGGACTTTATCTTTTATAGTGTTTTTCACAATATTTTTCCAATCTGTAGAGAACTGAAGAGGACAGTGGAAAAAAGAAAATTGGTCGTAGAGGAAGTCAGGTGAATCTGCCGTCTCCTGTTCCAGAAGACACTGAAGCAGCAGGAAGCTCCGACTCCAAAGAGACCACTGACACGCGTACGTTTCTTTTTAATTCAAGTCAAATCACTTTCCTTCTTGTTGTTTGCTTTCCTCTTTCTTTAAATGGCTGAAAGAACTGTGCAAGAATTCCAGTGTCTTTGTACTTGTGTACAAGCACACTATAAATGGCGAATAATGATAATAATAACTGTATGGAGAGGTGTGGCTACATGTCTGCCAGAGCAAAGAATAAGTGAGCCAAACCTCAACAGCTAATTTGTGCATTTTCATAGCATGATGTTGTAAGTTTTTTATTTAGCTGTCATCACTGTTAACAAGCTGTAAAATAGCATGAATGGCAGTGAGAGTTGACATGAGGGAAGGCTGATTAAACTTTACAAAATATTTTCTGGGTGGTCCTTGTATGTGAAAGAGATGATGGGACACAATTTTTTAAATCATGTTTTCATTCCAGGTAAACCAGCAGTGAAGAGGAAGAGGTCAGAGGAAACAGAGGAATCTGTGGAGGTGAATTAAAACATTTCCCTCCTCCATCTAAATCTGTATTCACTTCTCTAGTTACATGTCTTTTATTTCTGTATTCAAATTATAATTCTACAGGAAACCCAGACTGAAGAGGAGGTAAAGATGGACAACAGTCAACAGGAGCAAAGTGAGCAACAAGCTGAGAAAGACAGCGGTGAGGAAGTACACACACACGTATACACACTTTAAACATTTTTTCTTATCTGTATCTAAAACTGTATCTAAAACGCACAACTCATTGAGTTAGGAGGAAAATGACTTCGATCATTACAGTCTCTGTATTGTACATTTTCCAGGTTGTTCCCCTTCAGTGAGCCCGGCAGAGAGTCAAGAGGAGGTCAAAGAGGAGATCTGCAGAGAGAAGAAACCAGACGATGTATGTTGGCAGTAAAATTAAGACACCACAGTTGTTCTGTATGTTGTAAACACCATGTGTGCATCCATCGCTTTTACTGTACTCTCCATTGTCTGTGTAAGGACCCAAAACACCTTTAACCTAAGTTTTATCTTTTAAATCATTGTCTGTGTGTTTTGCTCATTCGCTATCTTATTTAAGCTCTCATCAGACGTAAATAGGGACTTAAATACTTGTTATGTCTCCAGTTTGAGGAGGAGCAACCTCAAGAGGACCAAGAGACGACTCCAAAGAGACCCGGTCGGAGGGGACGGCCGTCTAAGGCAGCGGCAGCCACAGAGGAGTCAGGTGAGGAAATATAAAGCCAGTTTTGTTACAAAGAAGTGAGCCTGTAAGCTTGAGTAAAGTTCATTGACAAATTAGTGCAGAATTAAAAGTGCTTTTTTTTTTAACATCAAAGAATTATATAGCTCCAGTGTCCCAGTTCAGATATCAAACCCAAGATGTCCGCGATCTTTTATCATCTTTCCCGCAGATAAAAAGGACAAAAAGGCAGAAGAAAAAGAAAGTGAGCAGAATGATGAAGAGGAGGAAGATGATGGAGAAGGGGAAGAAAAAGGAGCTGCAACCAGAGCGACCACACGGTCAGCATCTCGCCTGGAGGCTGAGAGGTAATTCGACAGCTGCTCATGGACAAAAATGAACCATAATAACAACAGTAATACAACTGAAATCATCACTTCAGTATCAGGACACACAATTCAGACTTTATTGGAACGTCATTAATTGTTAACAGGATTTAAAAACCTGCAGTAAAAGCAAGTAATTAGAATTTAATGAGACAAATTCAATCTTGAAAAAACACAGTGGATCACCAAAACACCTGCAGATAAAATCAGACAATAATTCACATCATAAACAATAAACATAAACAGTGACAGTTATGAGACACGGATTCATCCTCAGTGCAGATGAAGTTGTCTATAGTCAGTGGTGATGAATGAGCCTCTGATTGTTTTAGTGTTGAATGTTTGCACTCTGAAGCACCCGGCAGGCATCATCGCTGTCACATCCTATTAAATTAAAGCGGGGGAAGATTTAGCACTAAAGCAACAACTGTTGTTTCATATTTGTTTTCATTGCTCCTCAGAAACAAGCCAAGTAAACCATCCACCCGGGCAAGCCGACAGAACGGTAAAGAGGAGACCGCAGCTGGCACACGGTGAGTTTGTCTCATTGAGGTTCAGCAGAACGAACAAGCTTAAAGGGGAATCCGACCAAAACTTGACGGCTGGGTCGCTGCTCTGTGAAAGAGAACATTTTACCAAACGTTTTCCTGGAATTTCAAAATGTTTTTGAGGTATTAACTCCCGAAATAAAAATAAGAAATCATTATTCACGGCCTGAGCTGTTTTTAAAGAAGCTATACTAAACATCTGGAGTTACACTACAGGTACAGGATCACTGTCTATAAAAAATATGTAAACTTGTTGATGTTTTTTTTTATTTTGAGAGACTTTGTGTACTCAATCCAAGTCCTTAAATAGTCTGAAGAACTCAAGTACATTTAAATGATGTTAAATGACCAAAATGTACTGCAATAATCTCACTTTTTCCATCATGGCTTTTATACTGCATGTTTATTCATTTTAATATTAATAATATAATTATGGCTTTTATCTGTTTTTGCAAATGAACTCTTCATTTACTGTTTTTAAATAGTTTTTACAAAATACAGCATTTACTCTCAAACCATAAATACAAAACATATAATATCACAAACAACTTTACAAAATATTCTTCACAAAATATTCTAACTTTTATCTTGAGCCATCACTGGTTAAAGATAATGAATATTCAAACTATTCAAGAGAGGGAGAGATATAAAAAAATCAAACGTACCTTATTAATTCCTATATATTTCAGGGAACAGACTAGATGATTAATTTCCATTACTACAGTATGCAAATGTGTTTTTTAATCATATCTGTGAGAAAAGGTATTTGGACTGTCCCTCTCAATGCTTTTCTGGGGTTTTGTTTGTTTTTTGTTCTGCACACTTTTAGTTTCTGAGCAGATTTTGTCGAAAATGTTTATTTTGTTTTTGAACTCAAATTACATTCCAGTTAACATTACGAAAGTCTTTAAAGGGGTCCTTTAGAAATCTTTTCTCTATTCAAGGGGGAATGTGGACCTCCCTGTACACTTGTATGTAATAAAGGAGTGCTGGTTATTGCAACACTTTTCATGAATAACTCTTGAATTAACAAAAACAAATTTCTAAAGCACCTAAACACGACACTTTAGACAAACGGACTGACTCTTGCTCCTTGTTTCCCTCCTGCAGCGGGACGAGGGGCCAGGCAGCGGCGGCGAAGGGGGGCCGTAAACGGGAGGCCAGCCCCCCTGCGGTGCGAACCCGGGGAGGACAGAAATCAGAGGAGCCCCCTTCCAAGAGAGCCAAACGCTAAAACCTCTGACAGCGGTGGACTGGTTTGCCCCTGCAGTGTTTTCTCTGCACTCCATATCCAAGTCAGTTCTGTTGTCGGGGGTCAGAGAGCCTCTGCAGTCAGTTAGCACGAAAAGCTGTTTCTGCTTCATTGACTGTAGATATTGAAAAGCTCTGGATAGTATTATACGCTCTCCTCTGATGGTTGAGTGTAAACCTGAGGATCTGTGTGAATACCTTCTACTGCACTACGCCCAGATGGTTTGGATCAGACATCATCATTCCTCCGTTTATTCAGTAATGCCCAGTGAATCCGAGTGTTTCAGGCCAATCAAAGGCCTAATGTGCAGCCGAGTCGTGCTTTGAGATAAAGAGGGTGAATTGAAATTAGGCCAGAGTGTCTCTCAGTTCCTGCTGAGGCTGTTTCACCTCTACAGACAAAACTGTTACACATTCGAATGTTATCTGGTGATTTATAAACCCAAACACTTGTGCATAGAAGTCACTGTGAAGCGTCTGGCGTTCATTGTGAATTTTATTACTCAGTATTCATTCTGTGAATGAAAGGAGACGTTTCCCTCCCACTTTTTTTAAGCTTTTGTTTTTATACTTGATATTCGGCAGGTAAGGGAAGTTTTTTTTTGTGTGTGTGGTTGAAATAACAGCAGTATTACAAAAACACGACAGTACATGAAGAGTTGAAGCTGAATCTTCCTCATTACAACACCCGCTGCAGACAAAGAACAGTTTCTTACTGTCTAAATGGAGGTAATCTAGTTATTTGTAGTGTTAAAGAGTCAACTGTATATCAACATAATGGTGTTAGATATCTTGCCTACCTGTAAATGTAAAGACATTTGTTTCATAAATGCAAAAACTCTGAATATTGGTTCCTTTTTTTCATTGTTTCAAGTATAAATCACTTCTGGTTCTTACTTGTGGTTAGAATTTCTATTTTTTTCAGCAAATGTGGTCACCGCACTAGAAGCAAACGAAAGCACTGCAAATTGGTCTATTGTTATTTTTTCATTTTTAGACTCTGGTGGTTAAAACATATACACATTTTTATGTCCAAATATACTTTCATTTGCTTGTTGTTTCTTCTGGAGGAAACCTGAACTGTGCTGCTTCTTTGCATGTTTGAGAATCTGAAATCTTTGTTTATGAAAAGATGAGATGGTGCACAGAGCAGAATATACAGATTTTTATTAATTCGCCCCTATTATGTCTCAAACGTTATCTCGTCTGTGTGTCCTAAATGGATGTGCTGTCTGTAATGTGTAAATAGCCAGAGACATTAACCAATCACCTCGGGGCTGAGAAGAGGAGAGGACATTCCTGCCTGCTAATGGGGGATAAAACTGACAAACTCAGAATGAAATATTCCACCATCATTAACACGTTAGGAGGCTTTAATCGCTGCACCTGAACTTACGGGATCCAAAAAGCACGGAGGGAGGTTACGGAAAGCCCGAGTCCTCTGGTTAAAGTTTTCCAACCATTCCTGCGGATTGCTAAATTTGATTCCTTAAAGGTGTACCTCTCCCAGGTATTTCCTGGTGCTGCCATCCAAGCCTTAAAATATTAGCCCAACAGCTCTCATTTAAAGGTTTGGATCAGCTTTCATTTAGCCACCAGGTCTGGCAGACAAACAGCGCTCCTTTCACTCACTGATGCCATTGGAGCGACTTGAGACGTCATTTTATTATAGTCGTTTGCATTGTAGTCCAAAATGATTTTTGAATTTGCCAAGCAGGTTTCTGCGGCTGAGTATCAGCAGTTTGAGGCACATTAGACTGATTTATAGGCTGCATGTTTTATGTATGAGATGGAGAGCTGCTTTCAGCTCAGCAGGGACCTCACATCAAGAATGAGATTTTTAGTGAGGCAGAGAAAGCAGCAACACAAGATAATAATCTAAATCTTTTGGTTTAACTGCTGCTGCACAAATCTGGGCAGATGCTGACCTGCTCTTAGGTATTTTTAATCTACTGTACCTGAAAGTATTTTTCCACATACCGTAAGCTCTCGATCACAACAGAATTTACTTATTATTTAAATACTCTATTCCCTCATTTTTACTTGTCTTAATATGTAATGTAACAGATACTCGGTTTGTGACTTTGAGGACACGCACAGCGAGGTGCAGGCCAGTGTGAGCTTAAAGTCCAAACACATCGTACAACTCCAGCACACCACACAGTCCACTGATCGGTCATGTTACTAATAGATCAACTATACGAATAAATATTACAAAATACAATATTTACTCAGACTGGACAGAAAAATCTGTAAGAGAAATATAAATGACCACAAATACAAAACACACCATGCTACTAGAGCTGAAACGATTAGTGGATATGTAGAAAATTAATCAGCAACTATTTTGAGAATCGATTATTCGTTTCAGTCATTTTTTAAGCAAAAATGCAACATTTGCTGTTTCCAGGTGCCTGAGGAATTTGAAGATGTCGCCGTGGTGCCTGAAAAATTGTGATAGACATTTTTATCACTTGTTTTGCATTTCACAGACAAATTGATAAATCCATCAATGTGTAGAAAGGCAGAATCTCCTTTTTTCAACACAAAGCAGTCTAAAAGTATAAAAAATAAGGACTAAATAAGAGTACAGCATTTGTATTAAAAAATGGAGATTCAACCTTTTTACCCACTGATTCATAGTTAACGATATTTTTTTGCACCCACTTCTACAGTGTAAGTTGTATTTAGTAAAAGCCATTTTGAAAAGGTGATGGTAATGTTGTTTTGTAAACTCAGGTATTGATGGAGATCTAGAAATCACATGACTGATCAATGCACTGGTGGAAGAAGTACTCAGATCTTTTACTTAACATATAAAGTACACGTATATGTAAAAGTCCTGCATTCAAAACTTTACTTAAGTAAAATTATATAAGTATTGGCATCAAAAAGTAAAAGTACTCATTATGCAGAATGTCCCATTTCAGAATCATATTACATTACTGGATTATAATTAGTCATGCTTTAATGTGTTCATCGCTTTGATGTTGCAGCAGGTAAAGGCTAATTATATTTTCTTTCTTTATATACTGCTGTGTAGCTTAAACTATACTAATACATCTTAATTTATTAGTGGATTATGTTTTGCAGTAATAAATAAAATCTGCTAAGTAAGTAAAAGCTGTCAGATACATATAGGGGAGTAAAAGACACAATATCCATCCATCCATTTTCTTCCACTTACCCGGAAGATACAATATTTGCCTCCAAAATGAAGTAGAGGAGAAGTGTGGATTAGAAGTAAGGTTGCATAACAGGGACAGTACTTGAGTAGATGTACTTAGTTACTTTCCACCACTGATGGACTGCACATAAAGAAACTGGAAACAACCTGATGAAGGCAACACAGACAAAACATGTTTTGACTCAGTGGGGGGGG
>NTHP01000730.1:54267-102863 GCA_003416845.1 Oplegnathus fasciatus
GGGGGGGGGGGTACAGGTTATTTGGATTCTGGCAGGACAAACTGCACATTTGGCATCTAAATGTGAAAAACATTTACTGTGATACGAGACACCAACAACATAAGCTGCCTCAGACCTCCTCACATCTCCTTACTTTGCCTCTTAAGCAGGTCTGCTGGTGGGTAGCGGTGCAGTTGATCCAGCAGAGAGCTGTGGAAAGATGGTGGTTTCACACAGCTGTCAACTGGAATAGAGGTAACTCTTGGTTTTGAGCTGAGGGGGATCCTCGCAGGCTGCGGGGATAAGGGGGCTCACTCACTCCCGCTGCTGCCTCTCTGCTCTGGGAGTGGTCTTTCCTCTACTGGGGATTTGGCCAGGCCGACCAGCGCTGAACATAATGCTCTCCCATTCAGCCACTCCTCTCACAAGACATAAAAGTTAACAGGTGTTTAACGTCAGAAGTGTTTCATACGAGAGTCATAGAAATAGCCAGCGACAGGCAGCAGGGAGGGGTGGTGGCTTAGAGTCTTAAAGTTTTTAGGGTTTTTTTCAGTCTCTTGCAGTATTGGAATAGTTCTGCAGTTGAGTCGAGATTTGGATCGACTTCTGGCATCTGAGGCTGCAACAAATACTCACCAGAGTGCAGGAATCTTCCTAAAATATGTGTTTACTGACCAGCAGCTTGGGGTCAAATTGAGAGGCTGCAGTATGTCAGCACTGTGTGAAGTTAAACAAGCCTCATATGTTTGGTGTTGATCCTTAGCTTTACAATGCAAAGTACATCATTTTCAGGCTGTTGCATTTTATATTTAACATTCTGCTTTCTGCTGCAGTGTTTGAAATGTGAGCTTATTTCCATTTACTTTTTAAAATTACAGTAACAGATTGCTCGTAGTAGAAAAGGACAACGTGTCAAAACACTCACAAAGTTGTGGTTATTCTTTTCTGGGAGCTACATTTTCAAACTGGGTCATTTCACATCTGAAAGTCTTAAATATTCCTCTGCAACATTCAATATTTATAATTTAAAGCAACAATCAAAGTTAAAGTTCAGAAAAAAAAACATCCTTAGTTATCATTTGTCAAACAGTTAACACTCAAAAACGCTGCTTCATCTGGATCATGTGTAGAGCTGCAACCACTAGTCGATCAACAGAAAATAAATTATTCTGGCAATCAATTAATTGTTTTTGATATTTTTTCAAGAAAAAACGACCAAATATTTACTTGGTCCAGCTTCTCAAATGTGAGGTTTTGGTGCTTTTCTTTGTCATATATGATAGTAAACTGAATATCTTTGGGTTTTAGACTGTTGGTTGAATAAATCCAGTGAAGACGTCACCTTGGGTTCTCGAAAATTATGACATTTTATGGTCTTTAAGGCTGCTGATGTTCTATATTAGTCTTATTATCAACAAATCCCATGAAAAGACCAAAACCAACAATGAACTGATCCTTAACGAGCCTGTGTAGCCAAAGCCTGATGCATCTCATTCTGTGTCGCAGACCTCCATTAAAACACACCTGACCTGACCTGTTCCTTCATTACCATGAACACACTGTAGTTTATTTTGTTGCTGTAAACACTCACGGTGCACAAAATGTGTCTTAATCCACTGCTGAAAATAGTCCCCAACAAAATGCGGTATTTACTTCTGTGTGAGTGACGTTTTAAAAAAACTACAATGCCCAGCTGTTTCAGGAAATCACTTTTTAAAAAATGAAACTTTATATTTGTTACTAGTTTTTAAGGATTTGTGTTTTCAGTGAATGTAGGGAAGACAGAATGAGAGACGCATTGTTTGTTTTGTTTTTTTCATGGGACTTGTGGATAATAAGAAAATGTAATGCCCGCCTTATCCTTTACGGCTTCTGTATAGTGTTGGAATGATTAGTCAATTAATCAATGGAAAACAAGCAAATCACCAACAATTTTGATAATCGATTAATCGTTTAAATCATTTATCAAACAGAAAGGCCAAATATTTGCTGGTTCCAGCTTCTCACATGTGAATATTTTCTGCTTTTCTCCGTTTTATATCATCAAAATTGATTATTTCTGTGCTTCGGATGTCACAGTGAAAACTGTGATGGTCAGTTTTTAGAATTTTCTGGCATTTCATAGACTACACGATTCATTGATTTGTCCAAAAAAAGAATCCATAGATTTATAGATTTAAAAAAAGAATCTATAGTTGCATCCCTACATCTGTACTCTACACTGTGAACACCTGTCTGACAGGTAAATCTGTTATCTGCAAACATCCAAAATGCAGAGTTTGTCTTCATGAACCAGAAGCTGCAGCTGCAGTCTGACACCCACTTCACCGTCTAAAAAGAAAAGGCTCATAATATCTCAAGAATTTCTAAATGGTCCTTGAAGTTTTCATAACTACATCAACTCCTGTGTTCAAAAGTGGTATTTTACACCACTGCAAAGGGGTCCGCTGCTTTTGAAGGACGTCTTTATTTAGGCGTGAGCGGAGGAGAAAGGAGCCGGTCACAGAGACCTGAGCAGGCAGCGAAAGGCCCTCCAGACCTGAGAAGCCTTTCATGATGTGCTTGAGCTGCATGCATTATCTGTTGCGTGCCAGAGGCGGATGGAAGCTCGTTTGTCAGCACAGCAGAGCCGAAAATAAACTATAAATCACGTCTGCACTATCTACACACATTAATTGGACTGTAACAGCGGGCTGTCCCCCCACTTCTGCTCCTGTGTCTGCAGTAATGCAGCCATTGCTGAGATGTTTTGAATAGCTTCCAGGAGACGGAGGAACTTCTCTCTGCTTGTCTCTTACTTCCATTTACTGTATTAAGTGTTCTGTCCCAAGGGCTCCTCCATTTAGTGCTCCATCGCATGCGAGGATAATTTTTCTTTGGGAAAGAGGGTTCAATCGTAACTTAGGCGACTAAAAGCATACTTAAAGCTGGCAGTAACCCCCCCTTCCCTTCCCTTTCCTTCCACTTTCCAATGTTGAGGTTGATTAAGGGTGCTATCATGGTGGATCTGATATTTGGTGAGAAATCTAGAGGGCATTTTGGGAGCATTTACTGCAAATGAGTCTTGGCAGTGCCCTCTCATGTGTTCCTCCATCTGAACACAATTTGGCAGCTATTCTCACATAAGAAAGGGGAGGGGGGGGTGGATGTATGTATGTATGGCGTGCTGTGAGCCTCCTTCTTCATACCAGCACGCAGGAAAAAAATCCAAGACCTGTCATAAACACACCCTGCAGAGGAGGGGAAACAGAGACGTTGCCACGGCGACTGGCGTGTTGCTGCATCAAGCGAGATTTCTGTTTAAAACATGAGATTAAAGTTACAAGAAGAGGCAGGAAAAAGGGTTTGGGGGCCGGTGGGTGGAGGCAATCGTAATGGTCTAATATGCCATTAAAGTTTATTTCTTTACTGGAAAGGTGGTGGGAATTTCACCCTGGTGTTGAACCGGAGGAGAGCAGACAAAGAGTCTGGGGATATTAAGCAATCGTGTCATTGTGGATAGAAAAAGAAGACAAAGTACACCTTTTCCCGGCATGGCTATTTGGTAGTGAACGTCTCATCTTTCCATGTAGACAGCAGGTTCTCGTCCTCACCAGCAGAGGGAGCCCTCCTGTCCAGAAACTGCAAACCAGCTGGAGCTTCATGTGGAATAAAAACAACCAAAAAGGGTTTATTTTTCATTTTTTGTTCACTCATTATCATATGCCATACAAGTAATCGATCAGTCCTTCATAAATGAAGCAAAAATACCCAAAATTCACTGGTTCTAGCTACTCAGATGTGAGGATTTTCTGCTTTTCTCTGTTTCGTATCATTGTAAATGAAATATTTTTGTGGTTTTTGGACTGTTGGTTGGACAAAACCAGACATTTGAAGACACCATTGAAGGCTCTAAGATCATGAAATGAGCATTCTTTCCTCTATTTTCTAAATGAGAATTAATAACAAAAATAATTGACAGATTAATCAATACTGAAAACAATTATTAGTCGCAGCCCTACAGTTTATGTATCTGTCCAATAATATATTTGCTGTATCTTATTTAATTTTTGCCAAGTGTGATTGTACACTTACTGACACAAATTTAAAAGTACTCTTATTGCCTCTCCTACTACAACTAATAATGAAAGAATTCATAATATGCACCATGTCCAGAATGCTACAGCTCATGTTATATCACTCCAATTCATCAACGTAACTAAGTCAATTACTGTACTTGAGTACAATTTTGAAGTACTTGTTCTGTACTTCAATATTTCCATTTTATGCTACTTTATACTTCCACTCAACTACATTTATTTAATAGATGGAGTCACTTTGTTACTTTACAGATTAAGATTTTACATAAAAAAAGAGTTTATAAAATATGAGGCATCATTATAGATTAAACTACCAACAGTTTTATGAAGTATTAAGATGAGCTCCACCTAAATAAAACATTAAAGTACTTCTTACATATTACTGTAACAGCTCTGTAATAATAACCCAATAATATAATAGTACACTGACAGGACAGGACATTCTGCATAATGAGTACTTCTGATACTTTAAGTACATTTTGTTGCTAATACTTCCTTACTAAAACATTTACTTGTAATAGAGTACTCTTATTGTGCAGTGTTGCTACTTTTACTTAAGTCAATGATTATTTGAATACTTCATCCACCACTGGTTAGTTTCAGAACAGATTAGGTCTCTGACATGAATTATCTTTTATTACTTTCATCCCCTGTAACCTGCTGACCTGAAATATGCCACTGAACGTTAGATTTAATGTACTATCTGTTCGATAATGCTTGTTTTAATTACAGAATTAAATCCTACAAAATATGAGAAATATTGGATGCAAGCTCTTCTTAATTTACTTTTTTTAGAGCTGTAACATATGAGTTGTTTTATAGCAACAATAATAATTTGTTTCCTCATATTTTGGATTTTTTTCAGATAGATTTCACAGCAGTATTTCAATAAATAAATATATAAATAGATACATTTTCAGTTGCTCAGATGATGAACTTGACTGCACTCTACGTGTGAATCACAACAAACTCAGCTGTGTATCTATTTTAAATGCCCCTGCAGTTGTCTGAATGAAAACCAAGCTGCCGTTGGTGCTGCTGTTTACATTTCCTGCCACTTACAGCTACTTACTGCATATTACTCTTCCTCGCAGTGTGGTTACCAAAACACAGAGTAACCCGTGGAGCTCTGCTTGACATCACATTGATGGGCACACACTGACTCACTTTGTGGGAGAATTGGCAGACGGTTTTATTTATTTTCCATTTTTCCCAGGGTAAAGCGCTGTGTACGGGTCAGTCAGGCTGCTTTTAGGACAAAAGACAACAGTATGGTGTGAAAAAAATGCATGAAGGACACAGAGAAAAAGCTTCTACAATACAAGAGAGAAAAAATGTGATGTACCACTTGTGTACTGGCCTTGGAGGAATGAGTAGTTTCTAAAAGAACAAGGACAGGGTGTGTGAAAATATCCAGACGGTGTCAGTGGTTTGTGATTTTCCCTTTTCCAGTTGTGTTTTCATTGCTTGCGGTGATACAGACCTCCATCCCCAAGGTCACATCCAGCCCTGAGACAATGCCACATAATTTCATAATTCATTTCCACAGAAAACCAAGTTAAACCAAGTCAGAGTGTTTAAAAGAAGAATTGCTGTTGTTGATAAGTTTGGGTCTGTTACTCTAAAGTTCAATTTTCTGGTCGATTCAAACCATTAAAACATAAAATAAGTAAATCATTTCAATATTGTGTGAATATCTAATGGTGAAGGTTCTGTTGCACAGAGTGAAGTGTGTTTTCTGAGCTGACCCCAAAGGTACAAGATGTCAAAAAGTCAAGATGAAGAGGTATTTCCAGTGGCCACTAGATGGTATAATATATGCATGCAACGGCTCTGCACGAGGTGACAGCAGCACTGAACTTAATGAATATTATGACTATTTTCTTTTCTTTATTATTCTCATCATGTTCTAACAAAGATGTTAATGAGCTTAATGGTTTATACACCGCGTGTTTTTAGGGTGTAAATATTACAAATCAAGTGACATTAATGAGAGAAATTATTTATCATTTATTTTAAAACAAACAAAGATTTAATCCGGTTTTTCACAGACTTTTTACCAGCAAACGCGACGTGAATGAAACCCGCAGGGGACTGAGAATAACGAAGAAGCTTCAGAGATTTAAAAAAAGCAATTTAAGTTGAAAGTCAGGGAGTCGTTTTGTGTCTGAAAATCAGCCTTTATGGTTTATTCGCAGAAGGTTCAAGTTCAGAAAAAGCACCAAGACCCCAAAGACATTAATGCAAATGAAAATAATTAATTAATTAAAAATCTGTTTCAGTCTTTTCAGCAGCTGATCTGCTGCCAGCGGCCTCGTTCATCTTCTGCTCTGACGTTTGAGCTTTTCTCCAGTTTTCGATTTCAGTCATTTTTCTTATCAGCTGTAACGTTTTTAGTTTATTTATTTATTTATTTATTATTAATATTATTATTATTAGGCTCATTATTATTACATGTATATGACGTTGCTCATTAACTACTGAATGCCTCATTTTATTAAACAATACTCACACTTTTATCGATGCAGCACTGAGGCCACTTTAATTCATCTTATTTATTATAGACTAACAGCCTGATCAATTTCATTTCATACTGATTTCATACATTAAATAATTAAAGAGTCTGAAGATTTCAGGGTTATTTATTAAGGCTGCTTACATTAATGAAGACGGATGGATGGAACAATGTCACAGAAACGCATAATTATACGGAATAAAGAAATAAAAGTGAATTATACGCAGGATGTGATGTGAAGATCTGCATGCCTCCAAGCCTCCACACCCTCTTTATACAGGCTAAGCATGAGAATGATCAATTAAATAATATCTGCCTTGTATCAACTTAATAAAAATATCTCTAATTGTTTATGTTATTTAACAAAATATAATCTTAAGAAGCTCTTGAGTTTTTACTGGTTGGTGAATGAAAACAGCAGAAAAGCTGTGAGATCTGCTCTGCAGACACGCGACGTGAAAAACGGCAGAGGTCACGATCCGCATCTGCAGCGACAGATGTTTTCCCACTGACACCCGGAGACAGAGCTGCACTCCACACTTCATGCATAACATGTATATAATAAAAACACTCATGTTACATAAACAGAGGAGCAACATCAGGTGAAAGAAAACAAACAAACTTTCCTTTTACGCTGCAGAAATGCGAGTCTGAGCATTAATTCTGATTTACAGATCTACTTTTATAACGAGTCAAATATTCTGCTAATAAACCGAAATCATTTCAATTGTTTTCTGTCTCACTTTTTTTAGATTTTTTCAGAAATAGTCATCAGTGTTTATGGGACGTTGCACAAGCTGACCGGTACTGAAACGAACATAAAAGAAGCCTGAAAGCTATGATCACATGTATTTCCTCATTTAATGAAACATTTGACACTATAAATAGTCAACAGAAGGTCAAATTACTTGTTTTTTTGAGCTCATATTTATGAAATGCAAGAATTTGGTTTGTGCACAAGCTGAGGCCTACCTGGTCATGGCGATTCATGATGCAGGCTGCCAAGGAAGTGACAAAAACGAGAACTTCGATGACTTTAAAGGATTAATTTAAAAGTAGATGGAGTCAATCGGTAACAACCGGACACACGCTGGTCAGTGCGCAAAAAGTTACCAAAGAAAAAACCGTCACATTACGCGTTACGCACCGGACTCCCAACAGACCTGTTTGGATGATGAAGGGTTAAGTTGTAAAAAGATGACATATCCTACGAATTTATTGTCCTGGTGCTGCATTCAAGTGATGCGGGGAAAATTTAGAGACACGACTTTCAAGTTTTATATTTAACTGGTGCTGCTGCTAAAATCTGATTTCTTGTGAGCTCAGACTTTACGCACAGGATTTTGCTTCCTGGCTGCATTGATTTTAAACATTACCATCAAAGAATATTCTAACTAAATTAATGCTAAATCATTAATCAAAGCCATTAAGCAAGTTTACTATCACGGGCCATGCAGAGATACAGTTTGCGCTCCTGTTTTGGATGAAGTTTCAGCTGGAATAAATTTGTGTGGCTCAAACCCTCACGTCAGTTTAGCCTCCTGTGAGAAGCTTCGACCAAACTTTTCTTGAAATTTTTCCCACCCGGTTGAAAGCAGCATGACGTCGTTTACAGTGGCCAATCGTGAAACGGCTTTCCTCTTCTTCTGGCCAATAGGAGGCGACGAGGAGTGCCTGTCAGTCACAGGTGAGGGTGGATGGTAAAAAAAAATTGGGTGAAAAGGGCCGGAGACTGGAGCGAGCCTGAGCTGATGGCTGAGCTATGCGGAGGAGAAGCATCGCGCCTGCGGATGTAGCAGAAACTTTCCACGGCTTCTCCCGCGGGGATGCGACCAGGAACCAACACTGGAGGGGAAAAAAGTTAAGCGACAGCAGTGCTCCACGGAGGGAGTAGCCTAAAATGTGGATCAACTGACATTTACTCCACTATCCGGGCCGGTTAATTACTACTCAACTTGAAGAACCGAGCAAACTCCGCTTTTTTGAAAATGGCCGTTCGTGGCAACTCGCTGATGCCTTTCTCAATCCAAGCCATCCTGAACAAAAAGGACGACAGCCGACACTTGCCAGATTTGGACATGTGCTTCTCCAAGACGGCGTGCTGGAAAATATTTGGGGAGATGAACGGCGGGTCTCGGAGGGATGACGGGGAGGCTTGTGAGCCGACGGACCAGAAAAGCTACGACTCGGACTCAGGACTCAGCGATGACAACGACAGCAAGACTCCGGCCGTGTGCAAGTCGGAGAAGGACGGGGATCCTGCGTCGGATGTGCCGGAGGAAAGTTTGCAGGAGGAGACGGACCACGAGTCTGCAGCTGCGGAAAACGCAAAGAGTGACAGCGAGCCCAATAATGCTACGGGTGAGTAGGACAGAAAGACTCCAATGCAGCTGCACACAAAGCAAACATAAAGTGTGGCTCTGATCTGAATAAAACCAAAACGTCTCAATGCAACTTCTGGATTTAAAACAGAAAACTCTGACCTAAAGAGCCCAGAACCCTTTTAATACTGCAGTTTAATACTGCTGGTACAACTGTGCAGAATCATAACGAGTGCTCTGATTGTGTCATTGTAGGATATCAGGCCTGTTGGCAAAATATCTCCGCATCCTGCTAACTTTTACGCACGAATTGTCCTACTTTTACGCACGATTATTATTGGATACCCTGGCTCGTAGTCAAACTTTGTCACTATAACACTAATTGTTGTGGATTTATTGGAGTCCTCGAGGTTTTAACTTAATTTAATCTGCATTTGCACGATTTAACTTTGGTTATTAAACGTTATAAACAGAACAGAACCAGAAACATGCGGTTAATTAAAGTCTGTTTTAAGGAAATAAACTCACACTCGTACTAAAAAAACATCTGCCCGCTAGTTGTGTTGTTTAGGCCTGAATGAAAACTCTGATCAGACATTTTCCGCTTTAATTTGAAAACTACAGCATCCAGATAGATAAACTCTTGGCAGTTCATTTCTAACAACTTGCTAAATCAGAAACTCTTCTGTAATAGTGTGCACACTTCTTTGAGTTTGCATTTTTCCTTCATCAGTCACATCCAAAAACACGCACGAAGCTCACTTGAGACCAGCACGTGTGATTCCAGCTGTATTAAAATAACAAACAAATACAGGAATTTACTTGCATGTTGCATCTGCGTGCCTCCCTCTCCCAGACTCCAGCACCCTGGACGAGAAGAGCCTGGACCAGCCCAAACAGCGGAAAAAGCGCTCCAGGGCCGCCTTCTCTCATGCGCAGGTCTTCGAGCTGGAGCGCCGCTTCAACCACCAGCGGTACCTGTCCGGCCCTGAGCGGGCGGACCTGGCGGCCTCCCTGAAGCTCACAGAGACTCAGGTCAAGATCTGGTTCCAGAACCGCCGGTACAAGACGAAACGCCGCCAGATGGCCGCCGACCTGATGGCGTCGACCCCGGCGGCCAAGAAGGTGGCGGTGAAAGTTTTGGTGCAGGACGACCAGAGACAGTACAGCCCGGGAGAGATCCTGCGGCCCCCGCTGCTCTCCCTGCAGCCGTCCTACTATTACCCCTACGCCTACTGCCTCCCTGCATGGACACTCTCTGCGTGTGCGGGGAACCAGTGAGAACTCGGTGACTGTATTTATTCATTTTTGTTTTATTATTTCGCTCCCAGGAAATCAAACTAACTTTATATTTTTTTCTGACAAGAGGAGGAGACCTGAGGGGACTTTTAATCTGCTCAGCGTCTCTGATTGAACTGCCTCATCGTGTTGTCCAGGCCAGACCAGGGGTTCCCAAACTTTTTCACGTTTCTTTTTTCACATCCTCAAATACTCCTCCTTTCATTTAATAAGAGTCTGTCTCGAGGAACCCCGTTAAAGAAGATATTTCTCATGATTTAGACTATAAAATCATAACTGTCTGAACTGTAGGTGAGCGGGGAGACTGGACCTCCTTATAAAATGTCAGTATGTTAACCTCTGAGGAGTGACACAGTAATAACATTTAAGTATTCCTCTCTTTGCTCGGGAGCCCCTCAAGGACCTCTGAAGCCCCCCGGACCCCCACTTTGGGAACCGGCGGCCTAAATAGACTGAAAGTGTCACCTTATGTTGGTTTATATTTTACATGCGCCTTCCTACCTCTGCAGTGATTGGAAATAGGCATATTCCATTGACTTTTCATATAACTGTCTCTGTTACAGGTTGTGTTTTTTTTTCTTGCTGTGTTTGTAAAGGTAAGATATTTCAGCACTTTCGAGCATATATGACATTATTTCAGTGTAAGATGCATTATAGTGTGGACATGTACAGTGTCAGGCTGAGAGGAGGCGGTTTCTTGTGTTATTGGCCTGAAAGTGATCGTGTGGCAGGAAGCAGCTGAAACAGACCAACTTCTAATTGAATTGTACATGTGTTATTTGTGTTAAATGACTGTTTAGACATTAAAACATATCAGGCATTACCATCATTTGGATGCAATTTTATTTAAAGGTTTTTATATTAAGTGTAATATCGGGACAGAGACATTTTTCTATTTGAATAACAACAACAGAGCGGTCAGATTTGACCAATAATTATAAGAATTAACAATAAATGTACTATTTAACGATGCACTGGTTTACAAATGAACTTTTAATTATTAACTATTGCTTAACGTTTAAAATTATAACCTGGGTTTTTACTAGGCTTGCTTTCTTGTTCAAACGGATACAAACACGATGTTTTGCGCTTTTCTTTTCTGACCAAAAGGCATCTCAGAGATTAAATACATTAAAATGAGTCTACATATAAGACTGAAATGGCTTATAAATATCTTAATTGCCATTTTGTAATTAGTAGACTGGTTTAGGCCAGTTTCTTTTACATATCTATATCTAAACCTAATAAAACAGGAACGGCCTAAAGGCCAAATATGCAGTTAATAAACGCGTTTATCCACCCATTAATTCTCTATACCAGCTTCATCCTGCGCATCGTCGCGCGTAAAACTGCCTTTAGCTTATTCTCCATGAAGACCCAAACTTCCCCCTGATGTTCGTGCTACACACTCAGACCTTGTAGGTGTCATCTGGGCCACTATGACTTTCTTCCCAAACACACCTGTCAAACAATGATGAATAGCTCTGTGAGTCCCGGACAGGGCAAACTGACAGCTACCTTTAGGGCTGCATGTCAACACCAGGAGAGGAGGATTCCGGGGTTAAGGAGGCCAATGTCACTGCGCCTAAATTTAAGTCAAAGAAGGAGAAATAAGCTGCTCAGTTTGGGTTGTTAGCAATAACTTTTTTTTCGAACAGGAAAATGCTTTAAGCTTGTCTTTCTAATTTTAGGTCTAATGCCGGAAGTGAAGTATTACGGGAGTACTTTTAGCTGTTGTTCTGTCTCCAGTAACAGCCTGAATGTTAAGTCAGGGTCAGAAGGGAGCTGCCGCACATCAGACATCCATCTCTGGCCTTATAAAACACTTACATCCCTTGCAGACGCCTACACAGTCTGTGGGATGCTGCATATCAGGAATAAAAAAGGTATCCTGTGTAGCTGACTGACAGCTGAGACAGATGTCCAAGAATTCACAGATGTTACTTCTATAAGCTGATACATGAATGAAAGAGATCCAAAGTGTCAATTATGTGGACACCACAGGGAACATCTGTATTTTGTGCAGTCCACTGCGCTTTTACGCGCGTTTACGCACCAGCACCCGGGTACATGCAGGGTTTTGGTTGATTAGTTCTCGTCTTCTTTAACCCTATATGGTAAAAAACAGATCGGCGCCTACATGTCCTAAAATCTGATCTCCTTGATGCAGGTATACACGCCACCGGAGGCCAACTCCAGCGGCAATGATGCTCCTCATTGGCTGCTTGTGAGGCTTAAAGGACAGAGAGGGATACCGAGGACTGGACCGTCCCACATAACTTCCTTTCATACCTGCATGTGGAGATATCTGATATAGAGGGACATATCGCGGCTGTTTTTCCTTTCAACCTGCGATCGTTGAAATGCAAACACCCCCATCAGTGTGCATAAACCCCATCCCAGCGTCTCCCCGTTATTTTATTTTTTTCATAATTTAGGTTTAGTGCGTAGGAAATATACTTATTGTATTTATTAATTAGACTGTGACTGTAAACCATATGTTGACAGAGAAAAACAATCTAATTTAAAGGGGAGATATACCCCAGAATATGTATTTTATTTGCACCCTATCATAACTTCTAAATCAATTACGCACGTTAAGGAAGTTTACGCACAAGTAACCTACTATTGTCCGTATTATTCAACAGAAAGTAACTCCTTCTAGAGTATTTTTAAGCTTTTTAAGCAGTCTTTTTACGGTGAGCGAAGCGTGGAATTTGGGAATTTAGATTAAAAAAAAAGAAACTGGAATTGCAGTTGCTTGAATTATGATTTTCCCAACAGAGAATTTGTTCATCTTCATTTGATTTCTTTGTTATTTGATTTCTCATTTCTGTTGAATTTACACGCCACGAGCTCTTCTAAACTGATCTGTGCTCGTGTGGGTGAAGGACAGTTCAGCCGCTTGCTCTTCACTTTTGGACTGAACAGAAATTATTTTCATTTGCAGCGTCTCCCCAGGTGTTATTGATTATAGAAAACTGGCATCTAACAGACTTTATCTGACACGTTATACAGAGCCGAGTTATGGCTTCAGAAGCACGGCTGATGATGAGCAGCTTCCTGCCGGGCTCCTTTTTACATAACGGGTCGTATTTGTGTCTTTTTTTGTGGCGGAGCGGCCTCAGAGAGACGCAACGTTGGGAAAGTTCATGGAGATGTAGAAAATGTCCTGATGTCTCCTTTAAATGTCACTTAACGGTTTGCCACCAAATTCCACTGAAAAAAAAGTCAATTTAACAAAACATTAAATCTAAATCTTACTTCCTCAAACTTGAAGAATACAGTGGTTGTTGTTTGTTTTTTAACTATTTCTGAATTAACCTTTATTAAAAACCCCTTTTTATATTTTGTTTTTGAGCCCCAAAATTTAGATTCACACTTTCTACAAGAACACCCGAGGCTGACAATTCACGAAGCAAGTGAAACTGTAAACAAGTTACAGGATCACGCCAAGACTGACTTTTTATTCGTTAGCCTACAACAAATTAAATAAACATAATTTTTTAGTCGCCTAAAGCAATAATAGAATATTTCTCTCCCTGTAATTTCAGATCATATAACCTATGAAGGCCTAATAACGTTTGAAACCGACAAATCACAAAGATTTTAAAGTTATGAAATAGATATAAACAGATATCTAAAATGTGTATACATTTCTGCCCACAGGTTTAAACAGTTTTGTTTATTTTGTACCACAGCTTACACATTTTACATGTTGAATAGTGCTCTAGTTTTAAGTCAAATATTTATGTACATTTAGGCCACTAAGCCTAATTATGCCATATCTGCATAAATGTTATTCATCAATACTTTAAGGACTAACGCTATGCAAACTGAAAAAAACAGTATAGGTCAATTAAAAATGTCAGTTCAATGACATTGAGCTTTTCATTGTTTCAAATATTGATAACTTTGACCATAAAAACCACAAATTCAGATTTTTGTATTTTCTCAGTTTTGGTGCATTTTGCAGGAACAATAGAGTCTAATATAAAATATACTATATGTAGTTATTATGACACAAACACATTCTTTCTTGTGAATTCATTCATTTATGTGTCATCCATTATAGCTTTCAGATTTCTTGTTCCTGAAGGGATCAAATACTTTCTCCATTTAGGCGATGAGGTTACACTGACTCACAGCTACAGAACAAAACCAGTGAAATGAAAAGAAAGTAACTGACAGACTTTTTCAAGCTGCTGTCTCTCCGCAGCAGCTCGGCCTTGATCATTTCTGCCTACAACCTTTTAAAAACAATTAGTCTTAATTTTCCTCCAGAAGTTTTCTGTCCGGCTGGGAAGCTGTCAGTCACACCCTCATGAGCCTGCTGGAGTATACTTACCTGACAGTCACTGCCACCTGCTTCAAAGTGGCCCAGGTGCAAATTCCTCTTCATCCCTCATGTTGCAGCGACATCCTGCCCCTGCACAGAAAAGCAAGTGTGAAAGACGAGGACCGTGATTCAACCTCACATTTTACAGAATTATTACAAAACACATAACATGAAGACGTAAATTAGTGACAAAAAAGACCTGTTATCAAACCCTGTCGCTAAACATAATCGCATGACAGAGTGGACTTTAAGGCATTTAAAGTGAAAAGGGTGAAAACACAAGAAAACTTTTTATTTATTTTTCAGTAAGTAGATCTTGGTCGACATTGTGTGTATAAATTGCTTAAAATATTCTTCTTGGAAATATCTTTGTGTCCAGTTCCACAAGTTGTAGATAACAACTTTTAATGGTAAAATTATTGTACAAAGTCCTTTTTGTGTTCCAATCCTCCTCTTTGACACATTCATGTTTAATGTAAGTGGGTGCTCAAGGTCACTGACACAAAGGTTTATCCTCATAACTCCTGATGAATTATTTTGTTTTTTACTTTATTGAGTAGTTTTTGGTGTATATTTTTAAAGGACAATGTATGTTTAATCTTCTGAACTCAAAAATACCTAGAAACATGCACAATGCACAAAGTTCCTGTTTCATGCAGAAACATTAAACTAAATCATGATTCTTTAGCTACATTTTCCACACTGCGGCTACATTTTGTTTATGTTTATATTAAGTATTGAGTCTTGAACTAATTGGGAATAATTTACAAATACACTGGAGAGAAATGCCCCAAAAGAATAAAATGTGCTATTTTGTCACTTTAACCATGAGAGGAGTTGAATTTGCCAATAACAGTCATACTTCATTTGGTAAATACATCAGTGTGTCGTCCAGAGAAATCACATTACACAGCTGGTAAGATATTCCTCTAAACATGTGGCAAACTGAGACTTAAATAGTGGAAAAATTAAATAGGTCTGTCTATCTAAGAACAGGATGCCTCAGGAATAACGTTAACGTTTGAAAAGTTGATTAACACTGCAGAGTCCATGACAGTTTAAGGGCAAAACCCCTTAAAGCTGCTTTAAGTGTTTGTTGGCCCTCCTCAGACTTTACACTGTTTAACAGCTGGGTTCTGTGTTTTCACTCAGTGAACGTAAATCATCATAATCAGCACCCAGAATAATTTTCTTACAGTTTGACATAGTGTCCATGTTTGCATGTGCGACAGCCCATATAGCTTCAAGACAAGTAAAAGGTAATGCAGTGTTGGAAGTACAATATAAATCACAGATATCTAGAGAGAGAGAGAAGGAAGGAAAACAGAGGGAGAGAGGATAAATAATCAGTTATTTAAGAAATAATGTTCTTTTAAATCAGACATATGTCGTGGAAGTATTTTACGTATGTAAAAGAAGCAATGCCACACTAGTCTGTAGAAATACTACATTACATTCAGAACGTCATATATATTATTGGATTATTGTTGCTGATGCATGAACGCGTAAGCAGCATTTTAATGTTGAGTGTGGTCGAGGTGGAGCTTTTAGTTGTTTGATATACCGTTTGGCAGTTTATTGTACAGCAATGCATCATTATTTCATAAGCTGATCATATGTTTAGTGTGTAAAGAAACTACAGCTGACAAAAACAAGTAGTGGAGTCAAAAATACAATAGGGTTCATTTGCAAAAATATATAGCCTACCTCTGCTTTTGTTTATTTATTTCTTTAAATCATGTTTTGTGTGTGTGCGATCCAGGGAATATAAATCAAACTGATGTTGGGTTGTTTTGATAAGATCTCTCATTTTTAAAAAAAATGTTCATATATTATCTTTTTTATTGTGCACTCAAGGGAACATCAATCAAACTGGTGTTGGTTTATTGATTTTAAGAATGGCAATTATCTGTTTTTGCCAATAAACACATCTGAATTTTAGTGTAGTATACAGTAGGAGAAAGTGGGAATACTAAAGTAAAGTACAAGTACATCAAACATGTATAGCACTTCAGTAAATAGTAACTTTATTACTTTATTCAGGTAATCTTGGGCCTATTTTTTGTGCTTTCAACGATTTTATACTCACACTTTGACCTGTGTTACCATGACAACGGCACCGCGTCACACACAGGACGCTACCACACCGCCGGTGATTGGGTTTCCGGTTCTGATCTTTTCCCGTGAAGGCAAAAGGGGCTTCCTTCGTGGCGATACTGAAAATATTTGCAAACTGAAATACCAAGTCGTGACCTCCGGCGTGTTTCTCGGTAGCTGTTACTGAACGTTTCAACCTAAAAAAAATCAGTGTACGCGGAGGAGGTGGCTGGCGTGTGAGTGGATCCTGCCGAGCAGAGCAGCGGTGTTAGTAGAGTCAAAATGGCGCCCGCTTGCCCACTCCACAGCCGTTTAATCCATCTGTGATTAGACTGATAACCACATTCAGCGACCTGTGACTATTTTCTAGTGTGTCGGTTTTCCACAGATACAGCCGGAGCACATTTTAGCGACATGTCGGACTCGGAGGAGGACAGCCAGGACAGGCAGCTCAAAATTGTAGTGATTGGAGACGGTGCGTGTGGGAAGGTGAGACCACCACAGACACACAGACAACATCCACATACTCAACGGGACTGAAGGTTTAGACATTAAAGTGTAAAATCTCCACCCGGACAGTGTTTTATTGTCCGTTACTCGACGGGTTAGTCAGGATCCGTCTGTTTACGGTGCTCATCCTGACACTGCGCTGTCTTCCCAGTCACCATGGCGACCGACGCTAATGTAGCTAAGTTGGCTAATAGCTACATCCGTGGCTAACAACCACAGCAAGACAACATAATGGAGTATATATATACTATATATACTGCCTTATCTTATCTTATACATGTTTTCTTACCTTCTACACCACCGTGTAACGTTTTTGCTTTGTCTTGCGTTTAAAGGAAAAATCCACACTAAAATAGAGCTCGTATATGTCGTCTCTAAAGTATAAAATAAAGCAATATCTCAACTCAAATGACTCCACGAGTCAGTCACTTATTCAGTGCCAGTGGACTTAAACTATATTATCAATACTATATTACCAGATGACAACATCAATTTATGTCTTGAAGCTCAGATATCCAGCTTGTCCATGCTTGTAAATACTGACTTTACTCTCATAATACAACATAAACTACATTTTATAGTAAATTCTACCTTTTAGGACTCCAAGTTTATCACTATCAACAGTTGAACATACTTGAATTGTGATACTCAGTGGTAACTAAGTACATTTACTCAAGGACTACGCTCAAGTACAATTTTGAGGTACTTGAGTATTTCTATTTTATGGTACTTTGTACTTCTACACCACTACATTTCAGAGGGAAATATTGTACTTTTTACTCCACTACATTTATTTGACAGCTGTAATTACTAGTTACTTTTCAGATTAAGATTAAAAAATATAAATAACAAATTGATGTATTATTACAGATTAAGCAACCCGGCAGTATATATTTGTTAAAAGTAGCTCCACCTTTACCAGCTGCAACATTAAAGTGATTCTTACACATTAATTAATTATAATCCAATACATACTTTTGTTTTTTTACTTAAGTAAAATTTTGAATGCAGGACTTTCACTTGTAATAGAGTTTTTCTATACTGTTGTATTGCTACTTTTACTTAAGATCTGTGTACTTCTTCCAGCACTGGTGATACTTTCCTAACACACAGACACTATTTGGTTATTTATTTTAGAGCTGCAATGATTAGATGATTAATCGATTGGTTGTCAACTATTAAATTACGCGCCAACTATTTGTAATTTTTTAAGAAAAAGTGTCCAAATTCTCTGATTTCAGCTTCTCAAATGTGAATATTTTCCAGTTTCTTTAGTCCTCTATGACAATAAACAGAATATTTTTGGGTTGTGGACAAAACAAGACATTTGAGGACGTCACCTTGGGCTTTGGGAAACAGTGATCGACATTTTTCACCATTTTCTGACATTTTATGGACCAAACAACTAATCGATTAATAGAGAAAATAATTGACAGATTAATCAACAATGAAAATAATCGTTAATTAATTAATTTTTTTAACTGAACATCTGCACTTCATCAAGTTACTCCTGTGTAAAAAGGTACTCATTAGCATTGGAAACCATATGTGGAATAGTATTACAGCTGTTAACAGCACCAGGGATAGGCCGGGAGAGGTGGACAGTATTTGTTATTAATAATTATCATACTGTAAAAAGAGAAGTTACTGATGATTACAGTTAGTCTAAGTGTGTTAGTCATACATAAAACCTATTTTTGTACAGATAGGTTTAAAGAATTGTTTGAAGGGCTTCCTGTGTTGTCGACCTGATGTAATTCAGCAGGTTAGTTGGTTATTTCAGCTGTAACCTACAGGAGGAGACACCCAGACTCAAGAAATGAGATTGTGAGGAAAAAGTCCAAAAGGTTGATGATAAGATTTCAGCTGGGAAGTTACAGCTCACTCGATGTCAGAATAGTTTGCAGTGAGAGACATGGAGGGGTAGAGATGCTAAAAGTGGGCTGCAAACTTACTATTACATTCTTTGTATTGCCTAACCTTTACTGCAGTTAAGTAGCCATTTTCTTTATTTAAAATCAAGGAATGTAACAGAATTAGTCAACAACTAAATTAGCAAATCTTTGGCAACCAATGTTACTACTAGCAACATCATGCAGAAACTCTGTGATGGTTTAATGACAAAAAGTGCTTGAGCACAAGCTTGAGGTGCTAGTAAGTCTCCCAAAGCTGACAAGATGAACATTTATATATTACATAATGAGTTTGCAACATCTGTCCACACTGATCGCAGGTTAGGACGAGGTTGTTCATCCCAGTCAGAGTTTGACATAGTTAATTTATTGATAACTGTATGAGAAAATGCTGAAAAAATCTAAACCTAAACACTAGATAATGGACAAGGAGGAACAAGTTTTCTAAAATAGCAAACTGGACTAAAAATAGAAACTAACGTAACTCGGTATTAATCACACATTGTAATGACTGCATGGTAAAGTAAAGATAAATGTTAAGATTAGTAGGCAAACAAACCATGCAGCGCAAGAACTGCTCTTAGTCGAAATTACTTCTGTAGCGTGAACTGCAGGAAAAAGTCACAACCTTAAAAACATTTTTTCTCACTTTTGAGTTTATCCTGAAATTCCAGTGGACATCTGTAGTTTTGACTTTGTCTCACAGATACTGTACCATTATGGATTTAAATCTGGCCCAGATCTGTTGTTCTAAACCTATTAAGTCTACCCAGCCCTTAATCCACGTTGCATGTGCCTTTGAATGTAGCTGTAGGCTATGTGCCGGTGGTGGTGTGTCTTATAGTAACTGAGCTCATGAGCTTACACTGTGAAGAAATTATATGTTGTTGTTTTGTTATGCTTTTATCTGCCATTCTAATTTTGGTAACTCATCAAAAGGGGCCCATTTAATTACTGGTGTGGAGCCTTTGTAAGCTTAAGGCTTATTATAACAGGTAGTCATACTGGTTTTCAATACCTTGTCCTCGCCGTGCCTCTTGCTGCACCACCATACTTTTGTTAATCAGCCAAGTAAATTCACCACCAACGAACTGTATAGCCTGCTTTTAAATTTAATGAGACTTACGGTATGTGCCCAAATAAGTAACACACATAAGTAACACTTCTGAGGGAACCGCATAACATCAACTTAATTTCTCCCCTTTAGAACAGTTTGTTTAAGTAAAATGCTTCTTTCAATTGTTTTCAATGAATGATGAATTTTCACAGTCCCTACATGTGTCGTACACTTTGGAGCCGTAGCTACTGCTCAGAGAAGTCGGGGTAAAACGCTGCACTGTACAGTATTATACAGAGTATGACAGTTGCTTAGCCTGGCTCTTCCAGCTGGTGGTTGTTTTCTGTCCGTATACCTCTCTCCTCCTGGCCAAGGACCCCTGTATGCGTTTTGGCTCCAGAATGAGGCCCCATTTAAGAAAATTATGTCTGGACAGTCCACATGAGAAATGTTGCTGTTTTCTCATTTGATGGAATAAAATAGCAATGGGAACAGAGTCATGTATGAAGACTGTCTGAACTGTGAACAAATGTACCTTTTGTCAGTGTCTCTGATAAATCTACACAAGCCCTGTTCCCTTTCAAAACTACTGGACTGAATCATTCAGTGTGTTCATTAAAATCATTTCAAAGATGTAGCTTAAAAAGGCCTAACTTACAACCATGACAGTAGAATTTTTTCCTAGCCGCACCAAACAATCATTTGCAGCGAAGCAAGGAGGTCGTCATGACAATTCAGCTGCGTTTCTTCTTCACTGCATCTTGAATCCCCGAATGACTGAGTGTGAATGTAAGGTAGGGACGTCAAGTGCTTTTCAGCTACACATCTCCTTTCGTAACTAATCTCTCCTTCCTCTGGGAGAAAGAAAATGAATGTAGCAGTAATGGTGAGACCCAATGAGAAAAATGAATGTTCTCATTCTGGAAAGTCGACATTTTCTTTTGGGGGAGGCGGGGGCACAGAACACACACAACTCAGTTCCCAGTAGATACGCTACATTAATAACCCTCCTCACACTGCTGCCAGGTGTCAGCTCGTCACTGTCTGAATGACTTACCTGCTTGTCTGTTTTGGGCAGAAAACAGGAGCCCTGCCCCCCATTTTGAGCAGGCACCACTGACTGACATCTTGAATGCCGTTTCCCCCCTTATTAATGTCAATTTGCTCAGCAAATTGCAATCGGATCAGTTTTTCTTGGACAGCGTTTTCGGTGGTATTTTTGCTTGTGGTTGGTTGTCCATTCAGAAATATAGGGAGATGTGGGAAGGCTTGTCCACCTGAGCAAGATGTTTTTAAAATATGGAGTCTCACATTTAGCCAGGCTCTTAAGGTGCTGGGCCTAACTTACACAGGTCTATTTTTCAACCTGAGTTATAAGCCAGTTTTTCTGAATATTTGGAAAAAGAGCTTTAGGTGCAGGTCCTGTACATTAACGGATACTGCATCCCAGCCGTGTTATTTACAGTCAAACTCTTCATCAGAATACCAACATTTATATCTGTTTTACTTGTTTAAGGAGAGTAAAGAGCCAGTTTTGATACGACACTGCAAAAATGCACTGCATCTCTCATATGAGTTGCATCACATGGACATAGTCAGCTTGCCATATTTTTTTCCCTCTCTCCCAGTTTCTTGTTTCAGTAGAACTTCCCCCATTTCCCGGCATTGGTATCATTGGTGACCCTGTGCTGTTCTCTGTTGGAGTGTCAGGATTACGCCAGCTTTTACATTCGCTGGTTAGTTCCAATTGTACGTTGGAAAAAAAGGACTACGTTGAGGGAGGAGAGCCAAGCTACTGGAATGCCAAGACAAATGGCCGACTAGGCCAACGCGAGCATGTGGAATAAATTTTTGCTGTCCGAGCTTGTTATTCCTGTGTTGTCAGTGATTGTTTGGGCTACTTAAATGGCCGATTTTCTCCTTGTTGCGTCAGTCACCTCTAGTAATTTTTCAGTCACTCTTGAGCCTGTGACATGTTCGGCAGCTGAGATTAAAAAAGTCTGTAGGTTAGTGAACTTTTAAAAGAATTAGGTGGAAAAAACTTAATTCTGCACCTCCAAGGAAATGTGAATCAAGAAAGGCATTGGCAAAGGTCAGGATTACACATTCAGTAGGTTTAATTAAAATTACATCTAAAAATCCAAGCTGGAATAAACATAAATGTTTGACATTAAAGGCGGCATCCATAATGACAAACCAGTACCTTAAGAAACCCAACAAGACTCTTGTTTACTTGATGAAGATTTGGGTAAACCATGATAAGGTCTTTTCTAATTATATTACATTGTGTCTTCCCTGGACTAAAAAGAAATGCAGTCTTATTTGAAACATTATTTGGCTAAACCTAAACCTTCTGAGCATGAATGGAGGTAGATAAGGGCATAGCCTCAAGTGAAAGCTTAGTGAATTGAAAGAAAGAATTTAGTTTTAAATCCTCTAACCCTCAGTGATTGTCAAGTACCACGTTAAAATGCATTTGCTGCCACATGAACACTCAGGGAATCCCATTGCTTCACTTCTCTGTTGTGTTTATGTAAGCACACTGCTCTAAAGATAGCTAATAGACATTCAGCACTTCATTTTTTTCCCTATCCTCATCCATCAAAATGAATTAAACTTGGCATGTCAAGCCTGTGCTATGAATTCCCATGGATTTCAGGAGAGCCCCTAACATGCTATTTTTTTTCCTCCTCAAACACAACAGTGACAGTGATGGAGGTTTTATAATTTGTGGCAATTATTAGGTCTGCAGTCTGGAGACATGACACATACTCCGACACCTGTTTTTCTAATTCACGTTGATTTTCACTGTCAGGACCGTGGCTGAGTAGTGAGACAGCAGAGGAGGGGGCAGACAATTACATCAGCGTACCGTCCAGTCAATCATGACGTTTTTGAAGGTGCCTAAAATGGATTTGTAATAGGCCTAATGAAATTAATGTCCTGGTTGCATCGCTTAAGAATATGGAAAATAATCACACAGAAGTGTTGTGATATGATAAATTATATACTTGTACTTTTAGAAATATTAGAAAAAGAAATATTGTAAAAAGCTTACTTTGGCATTTGGTCAGCGTGAATGAAATCAACGTTTTTCTACTTCTGCTCACCACCGAAATATCACTTTTTCAGGAAGTTCTTTAATACGCTGTATATTTTCTCTGGAAGGAGTTCTACAGCATCTTGCATTTTGCCTTGAGCCATGCTGTGATGTTGACTTGCATATACGTGTGAATATTGTTTATTAGGCGAATACTATGCACTGAATCAAGGTTTCTCCTTCATCCTGAAAGCATTTTCTTTTTAAAACACTTAACTGCTTTAAATGACATATTTTTAGCCCTGTTGATCGCTGCAGAGGTGTTCTGGCACTCATTCTCCGTGTCTCTCCCTTTGTCTCTCTGTTTCAGACATCACTCACCACTAGGTTTGCACAGGAGGCCTTTGGGAAGCAGTACAAACAAACCATCGGCCTGGATTTCTTTCTGAAGAGAATAAGCCTTCCAGGTGAGACACCTTCATAATCTTTTGGGAGAGCTCGCTTATTCGGAGACTCAGCACGGACACGCGTGTTGCAAAAGCACGTAGAGGCAGACTTGTTAATTTAATAAAATACTGAGGATATGTATTTGGCAAGGTTGTATTTAAACAGACTGGCTTAACTGTTAGTGGTTGTTTGCAGTACTGTAATATCGACCTTAAGGTTTTGGATGTTTGTGTGTACTTAACATTATAAGTGTTAAAAAGATACAGCATATTAACTGAAAGTCTAACAAAGAGGCTTGTTGTTCCACCATAAAATATTTTTATTTCTCTGATATTCTGGTACTGTTCATATTTTCTTGTCCCACCATTTCCAGGCAGTTTGTTCTTTGGGTTAATTCAGGAGCTGAATGTGTCTTTTCTGGTAGCTCCTCATTGTAGAGTGTCTGCCACTTCTCAGGCTTATTCACTCTGAAAGCTCTTCTCTCCAGAGCAAACAGCACGCTTTTTTTTTGACTCCACAAGGCCAATGGACAGCTTATGTCCAAACGGGCGAGCCTTGCTCATAATTCTGTGGGCACAGTACAGAGTAAATACATTAACATTTTATATCCATATCGCTGATCCCTGAGTTCAACTGATCTTTGTCCTGCACCACATAAAACATTCATGTTCTTATTTGTTTATGTTGAACCCGCAGAAATAAAGCCACACTCTGTATCCCCCTTAGATCTGTAAAATAAATGTTTATTGACTAATGCTATATTTAGACGAAAGCACTCCATTTTTACTTCCTACCATGTGAAATGGGGATTTTCAGCATTTTAAATGGCAATTCTAAAACTCTGCCAAGGCCTAAGCTCCAGAAATCTGCAAAGTGCCTCCATTCTTTCATTACTAATAAAACAACATTAAGCAAGGGCAAATTAAGTGCTAAAAGTAAAAGTTATGCTGATTTGTGAGTTGGCTGAAGGATACTATTTTGATTTTGTGTCAGTTTCAGCTTATGAGACTTAGGAGAACTAAACCCCCAAAAATGTTGTGGTGGAGTCAGGATGAAAAGAGCCAACCATAAGCACAGGCTGGGCTCAGCTCCTTAATGCGAACTCGAACAAATGCTGTTAATCGTTTGACTTCTCTTTCCAGTAAGTTTCTTTCCTGAAACAATCACCGATCTCTCGAGTGTTAAACTGTAACCTTTGTTTAAATATAGCGCACATACGTCTGTATCACTGGAGCAGCAACAACACTGGGTCCAACACCGGAGCTGTTAAATGGCCCATTTTCTGGGGAATTGGGTGTTGATGAGCTGATGAAGAGGAGGGTGGCTCTGCGAGCTGGGTGGTCCCAAACTTCGTTAGGACCCCCATCCTGCCTTGTATTGGAGAGGTTGTGTGGCTCTCTGGGTCTCTGTGGGGCTGTAAGGGTCTTTTGCAGCAGGGGGGAGAGTAGCCTATAGCCAGCGTTGGCCCCTCTCACCATGAAGGCCCAGCTTGTCAAACTTAATGTACATTTTCCAACGCAGGGAGAGGTGAGGCGAGGCCGACTGGCACACAACAGCCTCCTCTGTGTGTGCTTTTTATAACAATACCTCGTCCAGATGTCTCTGCCAAACCAATGAGGTATAGGCAGTGAATGGGATTGACTAGAGGTGAAGTGTACTTGATAAATTCTGTCAAACTTATACTTTCGGAAGCTGCTTGTCTGCATCCACTTCAGATCACAATAAGAAGACAATTATCTTATCAAAGTGCCTTTTTTTTCTGACCTTGTTATCAGTTTTAAGGTTTGTCTAGTGGGCTCACAATCGCAGTTTCCACTTCTTGCAAAGCATTAGCAGAAAAATGTCAGCGCTGTTGAGTCAGCGTGAATCTTTAAAACATAAATAAAGCCAGTGTCCAAGCACGGTGGATGGGTGGGGATGGCTCTTTATAACACCAAGGAACCGTTATTCATTGCACTCCTCAATGTAGCTTTACATTGACACTGTATAGTCTAGATGTAGTGACTGTGAACCTCAGCGTTTCCTTCCCTCGCTTTAAAAAGGGGACTTATGAAGGGGTTGAGTCGTCCAGCCGTGTCCACAGTGTACGCTCTGCTCCCCATCGCCGCTCCAGCCCAGCGCAGGGCCCTCATCACACTAACATAAACTCCTCGCTGTCTGGTCCTCCCTCCTCCACTTTATTTGACTTTTTTTTTTCAACCACCCCTTTCATTTTCCAGAGGAAGAAAATATTCATTTGGATTTGGTTTTTGTGCCCGTCTTCTCTCTCTCCCTCTCATTCACTCCTTCTTTCTCTTTCCACAGGCATAAGGACAAGAGTCTTCTTTTCCTCTTATTTTGTGTTTAATTATTGCTATTTTCCTTAACAGCACATAATTCTCCTCACTTTCCTAACTTGGCAGGATATGGCACAATGCAAACAGCTCTTCCTAGGCTAATAAGAAGTCACTTTTTTACTGCCAGAGTATTGAGAATGTTTAAATTAGAGGGTAAGCGTACCTATTCATCCCCCTCAATCTCTGAGCTGGATATTCTTGGATGTGAGGTGTGGGTGACCTGCCAGACAAGAGCGCTTAGCATGAAAGATTAATCGCTGATTTATTGTTTCCATTATGTACATCAACAACGCTGACTTTTATTGTAGAAATCGCTCCCCCAAAATACAGGCTCCAGTTACAGCTGACTCGTTATTTCCTCGGGATTATGAGCTTTGTTAAAACAAACAAGTTAATGATTAAAAAGGACAAAAACATCCTGAATGGAAACCTACAAAGTTCTTTTTTAACTTAACTGATTAGCAGACAAAAGCATTTTTAAGAAAAGAAAGTGGAAATCTAAACTCTGAAACGTCTGTGGCCCCTTTAAAGAGCTGATTTGTACACATTTGTTGTCATTTAAATGTCAGTTCTTTTTGATATTGGAGGTATTTCTGTCTCTTTTCTCCTCTACAGGCAATCTGAACGTGACCCTGCAGGTGTGGGACATTGGAGGCCAAACGTTAGGAGGGAAAATGCTGGATAAATATGTATACGGAGCTCATGTAAGATGACACACGCACACACTTTTTATTCTGCCTAACAATCATATACATCTCTGGTTTGTGCTGCAGCTTTCTCGTCTGCTTTCTGAACTTTAGTATTATTTTCCCACTTGGAGTCTTTGACTCCAGTAGCCCCAGGAAGGATAGGAAATGTGTAAATGTACAAACCATGAAAAGGTAATAGGAAGCACAGGAATAATTAGTTTCCAAATCCCTAATAGTCCTGTATTGGTGACTGTTCAGGCTTATTATTACAGCCTCGGCAACTTCATTCAGAGTCTGCCACTCCCTGCCTCTGGAGCCAAATCATAATAAATTGTCATTTGGATTAACAGTGAGCGTAGCAGGTCAAAAGAGCTTTAAAAATCAGCGTATCTCTACTTTTTACAGAGTTGTTACAGTTTGATGTTTTGTGTTTGAACAAATGTTGATAATACTGCACATTGTAGGTCAAAACTGTGAGCAATAAACATATTCAAAAATAAAAACTCTAGTTATCTCAGTTTAATTGAACTTTAAAGCAATTCAAATTATTCAAAGTAATGCCCAGTATTTGATAGTACTCAGCTCGTACATGAAGGAGCGTAGGGAAAATAGGCTACTAATTGATCCATTTACTGTCATCTAATGCTTGTCCTTTGGAAAACACAACAATGTGTTGATTAAAATGACAGCTGAGCTCTCTGCAAACACTGTAATTTGTGCCAGTGCGTACTGGTTTGTACATGTGCCAGCAACATCAGCGTCTGCAGTAGCCGTGTTGCTATAGACGAGTGTTATCTGTCACCTCCAGAATGTCTCTTGTTTGAAGAGGCCTACTTAAAGACCTCGGTTAGTCTAATCAGAGACTCGTACTGCAGCACAAGAGCTAACATTTGGGCACAGACAGGAAACTTGTCACCATATACCAGCTATATGCAAGCACACTTTTGTCATGTTTGTATATAGAAGCTAGACAAACATTAGTTTTCCATTCCATGAATCTACCTAGGTTTAAAAATAGCAAAAGTGACATGTTTTTTTGGCATTTTCTGTGCCCTGCTAGTGTGTACTGTATATTACCCATGTCTGCAGCACTTCCTTTACTGTCTCTCTCCTTCACAAGCAAAATGTCGTACATCATTGCCACATTACGACACTTTGCTTAGGGAGTTTCTCGTCAGCGCTGTATGGAACTTTCACACCTATTGTTCAGCACCGCGCGTCCTGTAATCAATCATGGCTGCTTCGGAGAGACTCGCAGTAATTGTCAGAGGCCTAAGCTGTCGTCACCGAGCTTGCGTGTTGTGACAGTGCGTGTCTGCCGAACAAAAAGCAACAGACACCCCTTCAGTCGTGTTGCATCATGCAGTAAAAGTAGAGACGTTTACCTTGGCTCACTTTAGAAATAGCAAAAGTTTAAGTAGTGATAGCAGATAGTTCAGCTATGTGATTATTTGTCTTGAATTGTGCCAACAGCTCTTGTATCTGTGTTTACTCTTTGATTAATTTATGTGTTCATGTAAACAGCCCCTTCTGGCCTGAGTGTTTGCTCAAACATGGCTCTGGTGTTGTTGCACGAGTGTTTCTGCAGAGCATACAGTGTTGAGGATTACATAGGGAGGAGGAAAATGTCTGTAGGTCAGACAGCCTTCATTCATTAGCTCAGATAGTAGATAACCAAACCTCACCTCTTTTCTGCACCGAATTCTGGACTGTACTTACAAAACTGGGAACTGTTCATGTATAAACCACAACTTTTATTTTAAAACAGACTCACATAGTCTTACTTAGATCATAATAGTACTGAAGCTACCTCAGATAATGTGTGAGTGAGTGTGTCCCCCTCTATGTGAGTCTGTCCCCTACTCTAAGAAGAGGAGCAGTGCCACCTACTGTTCCCTTGCTCCCTTAATATTACTCATGTTAATATGAATGAATATGAAATTAAGCTGTGTACTCACATCCAGTGCAAAGGTGAGCTGCTGAAATTTAAGTCTTGACGATTGTGTTGTTCCTTTATGTTACTCCAATGCAGGGGCTTCTCCTGGTTTACGATATCACCAACTACCAGAGCTTTGAGAATCTGGAGGATTGGTTCAGCATGGTGAAGAAGGCCAACGAGGAGTCTGATATCCAGCCTGTTGTCTCCCTGGTTGGGAACAAAAGTGAGAATTACACATACATAAACACACAGACACACATAAGCAGGGAAGACGTATTACAGTACTTTGAAAAAACTTAGCTGTGTCGTCTATCAAGTTTGGAAATCGCTATATTTTCATTTCTACCAGGTAGCTACAAATTAAATCAGGTTATCTTGTATTTATTGGACCGAGTTTTTCTCTGTTCATTTCACCCTGACGCATATTTCATTTTGCGTGTCTGTGTTTGTGTGTGGAGGAGTGAGTGTTTGAAGGTAGCAGATGTGTTTGTTAGAACACCAGATAACTGATCTGTGTGATAAGCCAGTTGATAAGAGAGTGAGGTTTTTGGAGCGATGGGAATGCTGATGTTTGTGAACTCTGGGGAGTGACTGACGATGATTTAAGATCCCCGGGCCAACGGACCTAGGGCACCGCTTATCTGTGCCCCCCTCCCTCCTAGTCAGTACCCGTCTGGCCCACCCCCCAGCTCAAGCCTGCGCTCATGTCCCGAGTCGCTGGTTAAGGAGAGGAACTCGACGTTAACCAGACGGCTCTCCTCCTATCAGCCTGCACCCATCCACCCATCTCCAAAATAAAGAGTAATAATGATGACTCTTTTTAAACATCCCCTTGACAGATGTGGAGTCGTGGCTGCCGCCGTGTTATTGTAAAGTGGGGCGTCAGTGTGTGTGTGTGAAATGGTGACTGTCCACCTTCCCGGGCGATGATGAACGGTCAACAGAGTGGTGCCTGCACACAGGAAGCTCTCACTAATGTTACTCAACGGGGACCACAGGTCACGGTTTAATTCGCCTGTCTAGAGCAGATTCTCTTGTCTTCGCATCCGTTGCATCTCCTAATGCCCCGGCTTTAACGGTGGGCGCCTCTGTATTTAGGCTAGGTTTTGGGTGTGTGGGTGAGTGTGTGTACTGTAATATTTAAGTAGTGTTCATCCCGCTGTCAGGCTCCTCACCCCCACACTCGCACAGTCATTCTCCCCCTAATGGCTCTATTGCTGAGAATGGCTCGTGTGTGTTTTTTCTGTTCCTACAGGCTGAAAAAAAGAAAAACAAAATCCCACACAGATTGCCCCGCTAGGAGCAATCAATTACCTTACGAGACTTTATGAATCCCTGAACCCTCCCATGGACTCCTCCTTTTCAGGGAGCTTGAAGAGTTAGTCTAGCTATCTAGCTGAAAATGTCCACACCTACATTTTTGTTTTACTTTTACATCTCAAAAAGTTTTTTTTTATTTTGCTGAAGAGCTTCTAACCTTTTTGAGTATTGTACCATTTTTGTTTTTTCTCCCAACTTTCCAACTTGAATACTTGGCACAATTCAACAATAAGCTGAACATATGAATACACGACACTCTTTTGGCAGCGCAGTTTAGATTTCTTTTAAATGGTTCCCATGATGTTGGACTGAGTGAGACAACATGTTTGTGACAACCGAAATAGAAGTACAGACATAACAAGGAGCTTATAAAAACACTACAGATTTATGTCTCTGTGAGGGCTTGTCTTATGGGAGATTGTGGTGTTTCACCACTGATTTTTTTTTAGTGTTTCCACTTAGATAAACTTAAGGTGAACACTGGCTGTAGATGTCATGTGCATAGTAGTATTTGCTTTAGTTGCTGGTTAGAGCAGAAAGAGTTATACATGTGCAGCTGAAGTTTTTTTCCATGTACTAAAAGACCTGTTACAGTATTATAAAATTTTAAGTGTTGTTTTTACATAGAGTCAACATAGAGTCTGTTTGGCTTCTTAACAGTACATGTGCTACCGTATACATTGAGCTTAAATTTCCTGAATTACCCGGTGCCTGCCTTTCAGATTAAATTGAACACTGTCTTCTTTACCCAGTGTACGGTAATTGAGCCTATGGACCAGACTGGTTCATTAATGATGCTGTCCCCTCCTCTCCTTACCCTGGCCTGACTGCCCTCCTGTGCCATGTCACTGCTGGGGAACAACCTTTCCTTTCTTTGGCTTAGCATGGCCGGCTGGGGTTAAGTGTGCTTGTTAAGCACCAGTATTCTGCACCCCCCATGCCCTCTACATGCTGCCCAGAGCCTTGTGTTAAATAATGGCACCACTTGTAACAATTCAGAGAGGAAGCCAATGAAATGTTTTATTGAGGGCACACATATGTGCACACAATTATTTATGCAACTGCATGCACACACACACACACACAGAGAAACATGCACTTCGGTAACGCGACACACTTGTGGAGTTTCTGGGAACACATGGGTAATGGAAGAATGCTAAGCTCTTGGTCTGTCTAAACATACTATAACTGTTTATTACAGCGCAGTCCAGTGTAACACCGTATGGTACACAGGAACCTCTCAAGAGAAATGTTGGCTTGTTGCGCAGTCATCTCCTCCACCACTCAAGTGTTTCATTTTTAGTAGACTAATAAGTGCTGTGTGTTTTGAAAGGGCTCCAAACGATAAATTCTGTTGCTCTTTGCTGAACAACAGCTGCATTCGGCCTGTTCGTGACTGTTTCAGATCAGAGATTGTCTGAAGTCACTGATATAAAAAATATGGCACACTGTTTGTCTTAACCCATATTTTGCATCTTTTTGTGTTTTGTAACACACGCATATTATCATTGAATGGGACCATCACCATTTTAAAATGGCTTATGGTACTTTTCTAAATTAGAGCACATATTTCTTTGTAGACATTAAGCCTGTGTCGTTTATCAAACCAATTTGTTTTTATTAAGTGGGGATCGCAGGACCCCTGCTTGCTCCCCACCCATCACCCTTCCCATTGCTAGCGCTCTCTCCCTCAGGAACTCCAGGGCATCCATCATGGGCTTGTACAGCCCTTATTTGGGTGACTTAAATGGGTTCAGTTCTCTTAACCCCTCCTCATCACTCATGGCTTTTTGCTCAGAGGTTCTAACACTGTTCACTGCCGATCCACTCAGGCCTGCCATGGGAAACGTTCCCCTCTGTAGGGAGATAAGGTCCCCGCATGAAGAGAATCTGTACACTCAATTACTTCTTACCTGTCTTTCTCTTCTGCGCTGTTTCTTTTTCCACTTTCTTTCTTCTCAAAGTCCCTATCTTGCTCCATCTCTCAAACACACTTGCACATTCATTTTCATCCCTGTACAAACATTAACTCTTTCAATCACGCACTTAGACCCACTCTTAACGCTTATCTCTCACATGTGTAGACTAACACTTCTGCTGTAGCTGCTTTTACTTACAGTAATGTCTTTTCATTGGCTCTGTGTCTCTGTTGTGTTAAACAACACGCGTGTGTTTGCTTTCTGCATGCTACGGCAGATCTCACCGCATACCGTTTCCCCGTCGCACTTCTCTCTCCCCAGTTTTCCATCCATCCATGTGAAAGTTAAAGCGAAACATGGATCTCCTCTAACTCTTGATTCTCGTGAAGCATGTCCTTGCCACCAACATTGTTGGTCTTGAGTTGTTTGGCTTCTTGGCAAGGCCTCAGGTGCAGTTGAAGCCTTCCCCCTCCCCAGCTCTCTCACCCCCGTCACCTCCCTACCCCTGTAAAGCTGCCACAGTTCCTGTCTGTTCAGTGCAGGCCTGCACATTTCTTAATAGAGAGATGCTCAGAAGTCCAGGAGCGCAGAGGAGCTCAATGCGCTTCTGTTTTTGGTTTAGCTCAAAAATGTTTTTCCTGGCTCAACCCACTCGTACTTAGGTCCTCTTACAACAAACTAAAAGGTCCTAATTGCCCCCAAGGGAAAGGTTTAGCCACAATAGACATGTGGTGGGACAAAAGCCCAGTACTTTTACCCCGGCACCCTCACCCCTCCCCAGATAGAAAGGATGAACACGTCAGCAGTGTCTGTTTTGCACTGTGGGTAGCGCAACCACAGGTTCGACACTGTAAAACATTATATATACAGTATATAGACCCAGTAAGGCATGGTGTATGGTTGGGTAAAGACTTGGAATGTTTACAGTTTACAGCAAATCCAGTGTTTCCTGTTTCTCTTCACATTTTATTAAAGGTAAAGGGTCAGAACAGACGTGTGTATCAAATTGTCTCAGTAACCACACCGACTGTAGCCTGCTGTCTTTCTGTACGTCTGGAAAAGATGGGAAATAGAGATTCAAGTTACAGCAAGGATACAGAGGGATGAATGTAGAATTACAGCTGTATTACACTGCGGCTGATAAGTCAGTGTAAAATCACAGCTGCAGACACTGAGACGTGTGTCCGGCCGTGATTAAAAGATACTTTCTATGGTTTATTTAAGCCTACTCAGGTGGCTGATAGGTGGTCTTTCCCACACAGAGCAAAAGGTGTCAATCTGGTGCTCCTGGCTAAATGAACGAAATGCTAACATTTAATTGTAACAACTGTTTGACCCAGCTCTGGTCCCTACACTCATCTCTCTTGACTCTCATGCCTGTCGAAACATGGAAAGTCCTCATTCATTTTAGCCATCCATAAAGCAAATATTGTTGCACATGCAGTAGATGATCAGTCTTCGCATACCTTCTTGTGTGGTAAGTCATGGGCCATTTGAGTTGCACAGCACAGCTTAGCCACCTGACCTGAGTGCAGCCTGGAACCCTCATCACGCTCAGGCTGTACTTTATTTCTCCGCTGCTCCACAACATTGATAGGGAGGAATTCCTGGAAGGGGCCTTGCTGACACAGGGTTGGGTAAATAACCGATTGATCTGGATCCACAGGCATATATTATAAATATATGTGAAATATCAACATAGTTTTTCCCTCCTTTTTTGCTAAATCTACTTTTTTGCAGTGTGAAATATTACATCACTGTCTTTGCGCCCTGCTCCTGCTTCAGGTTTTAACTTGGTCAACGTTTGCTCAGGCACTCGTGAGCAGAACGCCCTTTCCATGTAACAGTTCACTGCTGTGGCTTGAAGTTGAATATGCAGGCCCGTCCGACGCATCATTGCTCCTAGGAAGACTTTATAATTATGAATAGACTTATAGGGATGCGATGCGTACAATTACGAAGGCTCCCCTGTGCTGCGTATAATTATTATAGCTCATAGTTACGCTGCCGGCTCACAGAGGCATGTATTACTGCTCGCCCATAAAAGACCACTTAGTTTAACAGCGACAGGAGAGCTTGGAGGACATGGCCAGTGAAACCTCGGGCAGCGTCTTGTGCGGTCGGCTCAGAACTGGGCCTTTTGTTCACTTTTCACGAGTCCTGGGAGCCCGTTAACCCAGCCTGCAAGGCCCTCGGCCCCATGTTTTACTGTAGCAGTGACAGCCCGGCACTCCAGCTCTCTCCCTGCCTGTGGAGCTACTGCTGGACACTCTCTGTTTTACATTCCCTGACTGTGGAGGAAGACCACATTGTTTTACTAGCCGCTGTGGAGTATCTGATTATGTTTTTAAGTGTGAACGCATGTGCGTATATGAGCGTGTGTGTTTGCACGTGTGTGTGTCTGCACGTCGTTTCATGAAGAACGATCAAATGACAAGATGAGCTGTGATCAATGAGCTGTCGACAGAACACTTCTGACCTAGTGGAAAGCGAGTCCCCTGACGGTCCCAGCCCGTTTCAGGCCACCGGGGCAGGGGCGCCGCTGCACAAAGAGCGCTCTGTCTCTGTCAGGATCCCCCCCGAGGTCTCCTGCACGGGCCCCGCTCACCTCCACAACACCAGGCTACTAACAGCACTTCATCTGTCTGTACTCACTCAGAAAAGTCATGATAGTATTATTAACTTACATTCAAGCTTTAATATACTGAATATTTCTAATCATTCCACCACGAGTTCAATTCTCATACATCCAGTTATACAATGTCAATGTCATCAGTAGCAATATAGAATTGGCTGCAGATTGCTTTAATATTATGCAACTGTAATGATGTAGGAATTATGATTTCCTCAATTGTAAGGGTCTGTTAAAGCCAAAACGTAATATTAAAATAATTTTCAGTTTCAGGTACTTTTGCATTAAATTTAGATGTTCCAGTCCGCCGAAAATAAACATTGCCTCCTGTAAACAATACCTACACTGTTAAGGTCTAATGAAATGTGCAAGAGTGCCGTTTGCATAGTTACTTGACTTCTGAATGACTGCATAGTGTCTTAAGAGTAAAGAAAACACAACTTTTTCTGTGACACTTCTGTATGATACTGTACTTAAGAAAAACTGGAACTAGCCGGTACTTTTTTGAAAAGTAGTTATTGTTTGCATTTACATTATGTTGTCCATATTTCATTCAAAACGCTCACTTTTTATGAGCTCTTTCCAAGTCACGTAAACCAGTTGGACCCAATCATTTAAATGTTTCACATAAATTCCTCTAGTCGTTTTGTTTTACTAGGCACTTGTGCTGCGAAAGTTAAATCAATGTCTAATTCAATCAGGCATCACACAGAATGATTCATTATACTTTTACCGACTTTTGAAGGTAGTAAAGGTTTCCTTGTGTCTTGTACCGGAAAATTTAAGGGTAAATAAAATGTCACTTACAATTAATCTTTCCTGTTTGCTATCAGGCTTTGATTCTGGTGCTTTTCCAGACTCCTGCTGTTTAATATTAACTTAGATGATAAAGTGTCTAAGAGTTAATCAATTTACTGTTATTTTTTGTAGATTTTTTTTTGCAGTTCAGGTTGGTGGTGGCATATATGACACTGTTTTGTAGGACAACTTCCTATCCACACTGAGAAATATGTTACATTGTGTTTTTGACTGAATACTTCACTGTAATGTAGATGACTTTGACTTTAAAGTTACCCTGTGGAGTTTGTGACCACTAGAGGCGCTGGTGAACATTGCTTTGATGTACGGATCATCGTATTGTTTCTATCTTGTACTCTGCCAGAACACACATGAGGACGCACATTAGTGCCACAAGCTCAGGGGCAATGCAAGGGTGGTGTCACTGCAGTAATGTGCCTTAAAAGGTGGTAGCTAATAAAGGAGAAGAGGGCCGCAAACTGACGTAAACAATGCGTGTTTCCAAATATTCAAAAAGGTTTTGCACATGTTTTAAGGAAGGATGTTTTAAAGAAAGGATACATGATGTGTAGATCAGAAAACACTGAATGTAAACAAAACCATGCTAGTTTACAATGAAAATTCTACAGCATACTTTTTAAATAGCAAACATTTTATTTTGGTGGATATTAACAGCATTATACTGTCAATGGAAAACAGTTACATCAATGTACAGATCCATACATAATAACTTGAATACAATAAAGGAGTCATTTACTGTACCATAGAACTAACAATAGTCAGTTCTATGGTTCAGTAAGAGATATCAAATTTCTCAATTTAAATTCCTTTTGCAGACTACTGTATTTCCTGGGGCAGAAACCACGGACGTCTTCTTTCCTTCTTAGTCTGTATGTTAGGGATAGACAACAGACGATGTCTCGTGATCTAAGATAATAATTGCAAAATGAACTCTCAAAGAAGCTCTGTTTCAGAACTGTTCTCATGTCATTTGACTTTTAAAGCAGCAGCAGACTAACAAAACCCCATTGAATGTCAGAGCAGCAGAAAAGGTCTGATGTTTTTAAACTTAGTGGTGCCTGGTGAACAATTTGCTCAGACAGTTGTAAGTCATTTCATTAGGAGTTGGACTTGGTTTGATAATCCTTGCCCTCACTATACAGTCTGAATTGGCTCACGGTCGTCATTGAGGGGAAACTGAGGCAAACCCTCTTAACAGGGTCTTAAAGGCATAGTGTGAGGTAATGTTGGAAGTGATAGGTTCTCCCCTGGGGTTGATTAGGCTCAACCCTGTAACTTTCACTTAATGTGATATGACCCCTCAGAGCCCCAAGTCTCTGACAACACACACACGCCCCACCATTACTACCACACACAGACACATAGACACACACACAGTTCACACATTCCACCCTCAGCCCTCACACTCCCTGCTGCACCAACTGCTGTTTAGTTTAAAACGAGGCTGCCGGCAATTAACTGTGTTATGTCAAGCTTATTCTCTGGCTGTTGCTCGCTGGGTAAACTGTTCCAATTGGTCCCCAGCAGCCGACTCGGTAGAACAGTAAGTAGGTGTCTCTGTTATCACAGCATGGTTTTAAAAAGCCCACTGAGGATCACGCAGTGCAGTGTAGGATTTCAGCTATTAGCTTATTGTTTTGCCTTGGCAACATGTGTTGGTGAACTCTAAAGGAAAAATCCATTCTTGAATTCTCACACTGTCCACATTTGGCCTGTTGCTGTGGCAATGAGAATAACAATAGAATGTGTCTGGAAATGCAAAAGGTACATTGGCAGTAACGTTTTGGTTCTGGTGTGAATTTCCCACTTTGAAGCGAGAGTGTAACTTTTTAAAGAAGAAATAACGCTAATCTTGAAATTAAAACTTGTATTTATCAATAAAACCAGTAGCTTATGGTGGCCAATGTTGGCTAATGTTAGCAAACCTTAGGTATTAGATACTGTCCTATAACGGACATTTGGCTGACTTGTAATACTTTTCTCTACTTGTGCTGCTGTTACGCTATGTTTTAGCATTAGCATTATCCAGTAATTGTCACTTGTGGTCACAGTGGCAGTTTTGTTAAGTTATGTCACCTCACTTAAAGCGAGCCTATGTGACAATTACGGGATAAAAGAATCATAAAGTAAGCAAACTGACACAGTAATGTCAGTCACAAAGCATTATCTAGCTACAGTTTGCTAACATTAGCTTACATTTGCCACCATAAGCTGCTGGTTACATCAGACCAAGTAAGGCTGTAGCACCAACCAACCACTGTTGAACTGAGCAAGGGTGCGTTTCCATCTTTAAGAGGAAAAATGTGTCATTTCTCCCTTCAAAACTTATAAGGAGTATGTTTACATGCACATTAGTATCCCAGCTTGGAGTCTTATCCTGGTTTTGATGTTACAAAGTATGATCCCAAGCTACATACTTGGGATCGTTTACATGGAACATGAGTTAAACCTGGTTAAACAGTATCCAGGTCTTGATTCCTCAATATCTCAGCCACTCATTTCTCTTCAAACAGAGGATATTCAGAAACCTGAATAAGGTGTTTACATGCAGTATTAGTATCCCAGTTTCTGTCAGAGTACTCCAGCTGGCATATCCAGGTTTCTCAAAACCGGGATACTGTGGCATGTAAACACCTTATCGAGGTTTCTGAACATTCCTCATTGGTAAAGAAAAAACGCATAACTGGGATACTCCAAAAACCTGATCCTAATCAGGATACTCGTGCACATGTAAACGCACTCATAGTTTCACTTTAAGTCACTTAAATGATAATAATCAATGATAATAATAATGACAATGATAATGTCAATTTATTGTAAATGGCGTTTCAGTTATTTAATGTCAGTCATTGGCAGTTGGATCTTCTTTTCAGGAAAGGTGATACAGCTGGGGTATTGGTTTAAAAGCATGCTCTGTACAGATCCATCCAACCAAAATCCAACCTCCTTACTAATTTAAAGTTCTTTAGTGACATAAAAATCCTCTCCAAGTCCATCTGGTTTCAGGATAATCAGGTCTGCCAGTAAGAGGATTCTTTCCATGAAGGAGCTAAGCTGACATCCCCACAGACACTAACTTGTGGAGAAGAACATCCATATTTTCTTCTCATTTGGTTGTGTTCCCATTCATGTAATAGGTCACCGCAATAACAAACCAGTTATTTACGGTAAAAGCCTAATTTATCCACCAGATATTAATCTCCAACTGTTGTCTTGTAATTCACTGCAATGACAGGCAGACCTTTTAAATAAACACTGATGGTGACCAGAGCGCGGGAGGGCCATCGCTCTTGACGAGTGATGATCCCCTCCACTATCTCTATGCGCTCGGAGGCCTAAACAGTTTATTTCGTGTTTGCAGTCACTTCCTAGGCGTTGTTAAGCTGATGTACAGTTTGACAGAAATGGAGGGAAACCAGATCATCGGAGGAAGATTGTTTTGACCTGATAAGTAGAAATGGGTACATTAGGGAGAAAAATGGAGCAAAACACTAAAACTGGGGGATTAGTCTTGTATTCAGTTTACATAGACAGATGCCACATGCTGCGAAATTCTTTTGTGTGAGAACGTGGGCCCACCTAGAGCATTATGTTGTGACTAAAAGAAGCTACATACTTGTTCACAAATCATGAACTGTACCAGGAACATGCACAAAATTGAGGATTGTCTTTTTATACATATTGGTGTTCTTATCCATTAGAATATACAGTATGTTGACAAAGTAATCTTACCACAAGGTCCATTTAGTAGATATTCTGGGGCTTTCGATCATATCACATGATCTTAGAGTTTTCCCAGATGTCATGGAAATGGAAATTCTGAATCTACAATTGGGCATAACTTAACGTGCTTGTGCCTAAAACTATCAGGGACTGCATATAGAAAGTAGCTACTAACTAAATCTGCAGCTGCTTCACATCAACTGACACTTCAATTAATTTTTACTCTTTAACTGACAGTTAAAATACTTCAACTGATATTTCAACTGCTGTCACTGCTTACATAACAACTGACAATTATTTAAAGTGCACTATCTCTGGCGCTTCAACTTTAGCTGAACTTTTTTTGACATTTCAACAGCTTTTGTGTCTTATACTTTAACTGAAAATTCAACTTTTCAGTGCTCACTCTTCAACTGTTAGTTCATCTACTTTCAGTGCTTTTAAACTAAAAATTCAACTGCCCACAGTGCTTAAACTTGAAACGATAATTTCAAATGCCTTTGCAGACACCTCATGCTATTTCAGTGCTGCAATGTCAACTGACACTTCAACTGTTTTAAGTGTTTCAACTTCAACAGACACTGGCATACAACATCTTGCATGCAAACAATTAGCATAAACACTCTTAACTTGTTTACAGGGTTTGCACCTGCAGTTTTCAGTGTAAGTGAGCACACTTTAATTCTCTTCAGGTATTGTTAATATATTTTTTGTTTTATTGCTGTGTTTTGAATTTTTGAATTTTCTCTGTGGCCTAGTTCTAAATCCCCCTCCCCTTGATGCACATACCCACAGGCAGGATTCAGAAACCTCACTCACTTGTGCGTCTTTTTTTACTTACAGTAACGTGCCTTCCTCAGCTCCTGAGCCACTATGTTAACGTTGGCTAATCTGACTCTGACACATGATTGATAACCTTACCCAAGTGTGCAGGATCCAAAGGATTAGCAGTGTTTACTTCTAGTAGCATGCTGGGTACCTCTGCTGTTAATGACTGGAATTAATAACGTGCTGACGCCTATGAGACAGCTCTGTTTATGCACAGGCACAGACATGACAGTCTGCCCTGGACATTGAGTAGTTGTAAAAGTGTCTGCCCTTGCCCAGAAAGGTTTGTGTTTATATGTCACTTATGATGATGGTAATATTCGTTTTAGCCTAAAATGATTCTTTCAAAATGTATTTTTTTTGTTGCTGTGGATTGGCCTTTAACATTTTTGGGTCATATGACTTACTAAGATATTAATAATACAGGATTAGAGCAGTGTTTACATTTCTTCCTCGCTATGTATCTGTCTCTCTCTTTCTCTACTTCTGACTTTACCCCCCCACCTCCCTCACACACACACTAAGGGGCATGAGAACGGGGTAAATCCTTGACAACTTCAATGAAACCTCACACAAAGAGTAAAACTCGGGGGGGACGAGAGAAACGCAACACCGTACAGTAGCCTGACCTCCTCCAGCTACCATAGACATGTATGCACCAGATACCGGGCGTGGCCGCCTTTCCGCACAAAGCCAGAAATAAAGAGCGAAGCTATTGCTTTCAGCAGCAAGACCCCCAGGTGACCTTCCTCATCGACCCCAGCATGACCCCATACTGAGGAAGGAGAGAAGCAAAGCGCCCGGTATCACTGCACAGGAGTCGAATGCACATCACAATAGCTAAAAAGGAAGGCGCTGTCATTGTGTGCTCACAGTAAATCAGCGTGAAGGTGACAGTCCCAGTTCTTGGGCCTGTGTGCCCACCTTAAAGGCCGGCGCACTCATAAGTCAAACTGTTTTCTCCATCTACACTCTCACTGTGAGTGTAGCCCGAAGACTTCGGTCAGCCGCGCATTGTTTCTTAAGCATTTCTCCACAGCTGGGCTGGTTTGTCTGTTTCGGGTCAAATAGAGGTTCATGGCTTCGGGGTTCGACTGTACTAGGCTTACACTGAGGAATGTGTCACATCAAGCTTTAATGCCAGCTGGGAATGGAAGCTCGGGGCGACTGAATTGATCATTTTCACTCTCAAACCTGCTGAAATGACTCCCTCCATAAACTAAAAAAATACAGCAATGAGTAGAGTCTGCAGCTTGGTTTGAAAGCAACATAACAATTGACTGACGCTTTGTTTTCACGTACCTTTATGAGCACTATTCTTGTACACTAGGCAGATCCCCTTCCATCTTAACTCAAGTGTAAACAGTTATCTTTTCTGTTTATGTTCAGATATGTGACAGTTAACCCTGCGAGAGTGCTGTATAACCACCGTATAAATCTATCCCTCTATCCTTTGTAGGTTTTCTCACATGTCATGCTGTGTTTTGTCCACAGTCGACCTGGAGCACATGAGGACAGTGAAGGCTGACAAACACCAGCGTTTCTGCCAAGAGAACGGCCTCATCAGTCAGTTTGTATCGGCCAAGACGGGGGACTCGGTTAGTACCAGCTGATTCAATAAGTCACAGTAACGATGTGGAGTACAGAGTGACTTTTTTAAGACTAACCATGTCCTATTCTTCTTGTTATCTCTTTCTCCAGGTGTACCTTTGTTTCCAGAGAGTGGCTGCTGAGATTCTTGGTGTAAAACTCAACAAAGCAGAAATAGAGCAGTCTCAGGTGAGCCATAATGGCATCAATGTCTCTCTCTCAAATCTCACCAAAACTTCTATGCAGCTACCTCTTAAGCCACATTTTAAATGGCTTATTTGCTCCCAACAGTCATAGAAAATTTAGTATTAACCAGCCACTGTTGAGAGATCACTCTGGTCTTCAGTTGATAACTGATTGGTAAAAGAGTGAAAGTAGCTGGTTCCTCTCTGCCAGCATTACATGTAATGTTAAGCCTGAACTTAAGGGAGGTCACAGTGAGTGTGTTAGGTCAGTGGAGGTCACCACACACTGTAAAGGACCTTTTGTTGTGTAAACATGAGTTTGTTACGTCTGCCTCCTGTGATGGTCTACCTGCCACCGACACTGCCCATCTGTAAATAGACCCACATTGACTGCATTAGCGCGTGAAGTCAGAGGTTAAAGGTAGGCAGTCGTAGGGGTGAGGAGGTTAGGATTGGCTGGCTGATTTATTTGGTTTATCTCCCACCGTTTTGGGCCTAAACAGGGTCTCAGCTTGCCAGCCAGACCGAGGTGCCCAATGGTGGCAGCTGTAGGATTTACAAGGCCACCTCCCCCAGAAGCATTAATCCTGGGTCTGATATGACCGGTTGGAGCCACACTGGCTGGGTAGTGGTTGATGAGCCTGGGGGCTACAGAGAGGTCAGGACCATCAGGGAAGGGAGAGCAAGTAAGGGAAGGACTGGCCAAATTCTCAAGCCCCTCTCCCATCACCAACACTGCTGCTGACTAACTAATGAAGCTGTCCATCTAGTTTCTTCTTCCTCCCCTCCCTTGATAGCTCTGTCAATAAAGCAAAGTGCTTTAATCCAGGCTAATCAAGCAGGGTGAGTGGCTGGATCCAATTCATGGAGAAAGCCTAGCTGACAGAAACACACAAAACTTGACAGTGAGAAGTGTTTTTTTTTAGATCTATATGTAAATATATCAACTTCTGATGCAGTTTCATGGAAAAAATACAATTGTAACAGTAAGGTAATTACCTCATTATGGTGGCCATAGCTCATAGCAGAATAAGAAAAAAACCAAAAACTTTTTTGTGCCAGCCAGTGTCTAATGGACTCTAAACAATGTGTACAATACCTACACAATTGTAAAATGTGATTAGCTGGCAGCATTTCATTTTCAGGACTGTGTTTCTTATCCTCATCAAAATAAAAAAGATGTTTCCAGAAATCTTGAAAGCATAAAGATAGGAGGGCATTCCAGCAATACCTGGCTTTAAATCAGGAAAAGGAATTTGTTTGCAAATGAGGACCATGTTTTGAGCACATTCAATACATACTGAATGCCTACTGGTCTGGTCAATGTCTGCAACCAAGTATTATTTCCATTATCGATTCATCTGACAATTATTTTCTCAATCAGTTAGTCGTTTGGTCTATAAAATGTCAGAAAATAGTAAAAAATGCAAATCAGAAATTCTCAGACTTGAAGGTGACATGTTTAAATGTTTTGTTTTGTCCGATATAAGATTTTCAGTTGAAAATTATATAAAACAGAGAAAAGTAGCAACATCCTCACATTTAGGAAGCTGGAACTCAGGAATGTTTGACATTATTAAAATAGTTGCGGACTAAATTTCTGTTTATTGACTAATACATTCATTGACTAATTGTTTCAGTTCCAGTTTGATTCACATAAACGTATTCTATGTAGTCAATTTTCAATTGGAAAAAAAAACACAGTATACAAATTCTTAAAGAGACAATATTGAGTGAGTTTGTGTCATGGATATAGAGATGAGGCTTTGAGCAGGTCATGGCTGCGGGTCTCGCCACGGGGCCGGCGAAGCCTCATTATCAGCTGTCAGCTTTAGAGAGCTGAACATGAGGGTCACAACCCCTGACAGTATTATATCTACCTGGCAGCCCTCTCCGTCATGGTCCTCTGTCTGCTGGATCAGATAGCGGGGCCTCGGATCACTCACTGACTCCGACACCAGGCTTCGGCAGCTCGTTAATCAGACAGCCAACCAGGGCCTGCTATTCAGCCATATGGTCTGTCCTTCAGTGGTTATGCGGCAAAAAGAGTCCAGCAGCCTGTTGCACCATTAAGATCAAATGTTGGCTAATTTAAACTTGAATTCCACTAAAGCCCAATCTCATGTATTCCTAAAATTTAACAGCTGTCCCAATAGAACGTTACAATGTAGGTACAAGTCAAAACTTACAAGTATGGCTTCAAAACGCTCTACAAGGTGTAAAGATTTCCCTAAAATAGATACATACATCACACACTGGTCAGAAGAATTGGCTAAAGTGGTTTAAGGACCCAGTGGAACAAATGCAGCTTGGTTTATATTGGCAACATAAAGTTAGATCACTGAACCAATGAGGAATTACTGATGAAGAGGTGTTTTTTTTAGCCTTTTAATGATCAGAGATTTACATCAGGCACAACTTCACTTTTATTTAATCTTTGGCTCTATCAATGATCACGTATCCATAGCTAGTAATAGGAAAGCTATAAACAATTTACTGTAGTGCCAAAACGACTAGTTGATTAATGGATTAGTAGATTGATGGAAAATTCATGGCCAGTGATTTTGACAATCTAATAATCGTTTGAAACATACATCAAGCAAAAAATGCCAAACACTTTCTGGATTCCAAAGTGAGTTTTACAGATTTTTTTCTTGATATGATAAAGTCATTATCTTTTGGTTTTTGGATTGTTGGTCGGACAAAACCATCACATCGGGCTCTGGGAAATCGTGATGGGCATTTTTTCATGATTTTCGAAACAATTAATGGAAAAAATAATCAAGAGATTAAACAATAATGAAAATAATTGTTAGTTACGACCCTTACATACAGTGTTTTAAGTTTATTCCTTGTTCTTCATAAGATCTTTGGATAATTGTTTGATTTTTTCTAATTAGAAATTTAAAGTCAGTAACTGGCTTCAAGATAGATTTTTCACAACTTACACTGTTGGCTGTGCTGGTTATCTGTGCCCATTGATGTCATGCTTCACATTTTTTTTGTCTGTTTCTCACATTTCTTGTTCATTTCTCTCACCCCATGACCCTCTCCTCATCCTCTCTTATTCATTGTCCTCACCCTACTTGGCTTTGATCTCCATTTTTCTCACTCCTCATCCTCTCATCATCATCATCCTCTCCCACGTCCTTTTCTTTTGTCCCTTTGCGTACCTCCATTTCTCCACTGCTGTGATGTGTTGAACCTGCTCAGAGGATTGTGAAGGCTGAGCTGGTGGACTATCCACAGGATGAAGGCCCAATTAGACAAGAGAACAACCAGCAAAGCAAAATATGTTCTGTTCAGTAGTTTGAAGTATGTCTCCACAGTTACACAGATATGTTTCAGTAGATCTGTCATAGATCCTAGAAAGCACAACAGTTGCTTTGTAGTTATAGTAAATATTGCAGTCATGGTGAATGTATTTGGTGCCTGTGGTAGAAAAAGTAGAGAAACCAACCTAATCACCCCTCCTCATGCTGTGTTATCATAGAGATGACAGTATTATGCTAAACTGTGTTAGGAATCTAAGTTATATGTGTTTCCCTGAGTTGGTTGAGAGTGATGAAATACCTTCATGATGACTCCAGTTTGACCTCCAACCAGCCTCCTGACCGGCTCGGGGCAGGAGGGCACAAATATTCTGACCAGTGTCTTAAATCATTGGATGGAGTTTGAGCCATGTACTAAGAAATGTGAAAGGAATAGTTCAGTGTTTTGGAGATATGTTTATTCGCTTCATCGCCACAAGTAAGATGAGAAGATCGATGTTGCTCTTATGTCTCATATGAAGCTACAGCCAGCAGCCAGTTAGCTTAGCTTAGCATAAGGACCTTCTGGAGTCTCCGTTAGCTACCTAGCAACCCCATGGAAGTCACTGCACCTTGCCAAGAAATAGTCCGGCACACATTAATCGATGAGCTTTAAATGTGCTGGTAGGCGGATTTTGTTACCTTTGGACTGAGGCTAGCTGTTTCCCCCTGTTTCCAGTCTTTATGCTAAGCTAAGCTAACCAGCTGCTGCTGTAGCTTCATATTCACCGTACAGACGTGAGAAAGGTATCAATCTTCTTATCTAACTCTCTGCAAGAAAAGGGAAATAGTGTGTTTCCCAAGATGTTTATTCCTGAACTATTGCTTTAACAAAGATTGCAGTGCTTTATTTCACTGTAATGAACAGCTAATCTCATTTATAGTATATTTTCTCACTCTCTAGAACAATTTGTACATTTTTTAAGCTTCTTTAACTTCTTTAACATTTAACTCTGTGATGATTTGACTCTTTGTTCGTATTGTTATGGCTTTTTAATTGTTTAATGTGTTTATGTGTCTTTCCATCTTCTCAGCGTGTGGTGAAGGCAGACATTGTGAACTACAGTCAGGACACCGTGGCCAGGACAGTCAACCCCCCTCGCAGCTCCATGTGTGTGGTGCAGTGACCCTCTCCAACACGCACGCACACACACGCACACACGCACGCACGCACGCACGCACACGCACGCACGCACGCACACACGCACACACACACACACACACACACAAAGTCACACTTAAAAGATGTTGTCTTCAGTCAGTATTCCTCTTTCAGGATTTTTGGGGCGACGGGATGAAATGTGTTCAGTCTGTATTCCTGTGTGTCAGTTGTTCGGGTGAGATGAAGAACAGACTGCGTGGTTTCGAGGCCTTGGCCTGTAGTTCAGATATTTAGCAGGAATGATTTCTTGGGTGGTTCACCAAAAAGGAAACGGTACCTCCGTTTTTTCAAGTTTACACGCAGCTATCCTTTTATTTCTTAAATAAATATAAAATAAAGACTTGATTTATGTGTTAGTATGAAGCCGGTTGTTTAAAGGAGAAAGACAACTACTGTACTCACTCTGGTAATTGAAAATATTTTTATATATATAAGTATATTTTCCTCTGCCATTGCTATTAGGGACGTTTGTTTCAATGATCAGATACGCTGCAGTATATTTCTAAACACCTGTCAAATCTCTGTTCCTACGACTGCAAAGCGGATTCGGTTTAAGAGTTAATGGGACACAAACGGAGGTGAAACCAAATGCTTTCTCTTACGATTCTTTGTGATATTCTTTCATGTCTGTGGTGCTCCTCAGTTGAACAGGAGGGAAATAGACGTTAAAATGCTGTAGTGAACTGAAATGAGTCTCTGTTTTCAATTTGCCAATTAGGGGCTTGCACTAGCAGTGCTGTGACGTGAACTGTGTACTGTTATTTTACATAGAAATATTTCAATTTTACAATCCTTAAATCAACATTTACATTTTATATTCTTTATTCTTCAGATTATATCCAAATAATTTGCATCTCTTAAATAGTATCTCTGTCCTCCAGATGTTTCTTGTAGAGTCTATGTTGCATTTTGATAATTTAGCTTCACATTTTCACACTATGTGACATTCCCGGGTTCATCCTGTTAGAAGACAATTCAGATGTTGATAAAGTGTTGTTAAAGCTAGATGAATATGACTCAGGAAGTACCTGAGTGTGAAGCTGAGCATGAGCTGAGCTGAAATGTACATCATTTTAGTAGAGGTCTCTACATAGCCTTATTCAACTGTCCGTTATAGAACAGAAGCTTGCATTGAAGAATGAAGAATGAGGCATGAAATGCTTCATAGATCTTCATTTTGACCACATTTTAATAGCCTGTTTGACAGTACGTGTATTGTTAGGGACAGCTGAGATATTGTACGTTTAACCAGTTTTGTTAAAAATTGTTTCCACATGATAGTACATATGTTGGCATGATGGGATTTAATGTGGTGTCCACCTACCGAGATATCCGCCATATGTGTAAAATATGTGTTTGTCAACCTCCGCTCCATTTCAAAGCTCCATTCATCGATTAGAAATTACCAGAGCGCATCCTGTGAATTCTGATCATGTAAACAAAATGTACGCTTTAAAAAAAAAAAAATTAAGAATGTACAGTTTAAAGTGAATGTTTAGTTGACGTTATACAGCGACACAGTTTTGTGTTTCTAAATAAAAATGCTACATGGAAAACAAGAAGCGATTTGTGCAGTGAATCTGTGAACACATCATTTGTTTGTGATATTCCCTTCAGAGTAATTCATTTCTATACACTACACATCTTAAAAAGCATTACAATTCATTTCCTCAAAAATGTATTATGTAAATTAAGATGTCCTAACTTTTTTCGCCTGCTGTAGGCAGTAATGTCAGTTATAAAATGTTTTTATATCTGCTTACAAGATGTCAGGGGACGTTATACACCCAGTGGATTGTGCTGCAGCCGGCCGTTTGATCATTTTTTTATGGAGTTTCAGTCAGAACCATCAGACCTGCAGCGCTGAATTAATTATATCATCGAGGAATTATTGTTCTATACTATTGGGAAGTACTGAAAAACCTGTGATATGATAACAAATAATTCTTGGCCATATCGCCCCTGCTTTCATACTTTGTTCTGGTATTACTGTGTATTAAATGTGATATTAAAAACCCTGCAGAGACCCTGAATTAGCAAATGATGTTAGTTTGAGTAGTATAGTTTTACCAAACTACGAGCTCTATGAACGTGTTCAGGCCTTCTCGTTTCTCAACCTTTGTTCGTTTGTTACCACATTTGGTTTCATTGTAATTTTTCACTCCATGTTGCTACACAAACCAATTAGAACAGGCCCTGGAGGTGCTCATAGGAGCGGCAGATGATGGGAACTGGACTATAGCTGATGAGGGCATTACAGATTAAGGATCCATGTGTTGAAATTTAAGCATAAGGACTGAAACTTGACCACCCCAGAGATCCCCCTCTATACAGACCTAAGTCTCTGGTAGCTAATGAGCCACCTGGTCTTTGTTCAGTAAATCTTCACTGAAACAGCCCCTAAATCCACTCTGGACAGATGATACAAATGGCTTTATAAATGGTTGTAAGCTGTATTAATTAATCACTTAAATAGTCCAGCCTTTTGTTGCTGTCACACAACTGTAAGAGGGTTCTGGTTTTGGGTTTAGCCTTTTTTTTTTTTTT